>VZQC01007897.1:246906-285783 GCA_009823505.1 Rhizomys pruinosus
TTTTTTTCATTTTTGTTTTTTTTGAGACAGGTCTCCCTGTAGCCCCAGCTGTCCTGGAACTCACTCTGTAGACCAGGCTGGCCTTGAACTCACAAAGATCCACCTGCCTCTGCCTCCCGAGTGCTAAGATTAAAGGCGTGCGCTGCCACGCCAGGCTTGCTTTTCCCCTTTCAACTGTTTTCCTAGCAATCCAACAGTAATCATTTCTTTTATTCCTTTCCCTTCATATCCAGTATAACTTCTGTAGTTATGCAAAAGAACTTGGAATATTTCATCATTTCCTAAAATGCTTAGTACTCCAGGGATGATTATAGGATTGGTTTTTTACAATTACTATATGTTTGTAGTGGGCCTGCCATAGCTAATGATTATTTTTGCAGACAGTATTCCACTATCATGGGAATAATGAACATTTAGCCCGGAAACCCAAACACTGTGCAGCAAAGGTAACCAATATCTCAACTCTACTACATCCTAATCTCCTGAACATTGCAAACAGTTCCACTGAAAGAATCTATGTGATAAAAAAAAATCCAACAAATCATTTAACCCAATATAAAGAAGCTTCAATACAAAAGTACAGTAAACATGAAAAGCCAGGGCATCACAACTCCTCCAGATATTATGAACTCCACAGTAATGGCCTCCAATGGAAGTGAATTACATGAAATCCCAGACAGTGAGATCAAAAGGATAGCCCCACATATGTCAAAGAAATCAAAGAGGACACACATTCCATACTTTCAGCAGAATACAAACATGAGTTAAGAAAGTCCACAGAGAAAGGAGAAATACAATAAGCAGAAATACCAAACTGAAATGCTGAAAATGAAAAATTCTATTAGCCAAAATATTCCATACACAGCATATTACTTAGCAGAGAAATTGGAAAACATGAAGGATGACAGGAAGGTGCTGGCTCACCATTGCTTCCTATGTAGAGGATGTAAGGGAGAGCCAGCACAATACAGAGAGATGCAAAGAGTCCTTCTCAAGATCCAGAGCCTTCAAAATCATGGGAAGAATCCCATAGCAGGGAGGCGTGAGTGATTCAGAAATGACAGGTAGAAATATCAGATGTGATCTTTAACATAGAAGGGAAACTGGTGGGCATGGTGGTGCACACCTTTAATCCCAGCATTCGTGAGGCAGAGGCAGGGGGATCTCTGTGAGTTCAAGGCCAGCCTGGTCTACTTAGTGAGTTCCAGGACAGCTGGAGCTATAGGGAGACCCTGTCTAAAAATAAAAAATAAAATGTTAGAAGGGAGATTATGGCTCAGCACGGCAGTAGAAGCTCAATTAAGGTCTGGTTTTAGGAAATTTTGATATTCAGACAATGCACTGCATCTAAACTTGTTGAATTGGGGAGAACATTATACAATGAATGAAAGAGCCTCTCATGTCCTGAGGCAGAGAGGATGGGACAGCTCGAACCAGCAGCGGAGAAACCAAGTTTTACTTGCCCCCTCCTTGGGTCAAAGGCTTCCTAATGTGAGAGAATACGATCTTCAGGAATGCCTCACATGAGCCACTAGGAACAAGAGCTTCTCTTTTCTTTTTCCAGGGCATTTTACTGTGTGGTGTGGGTATAGGCACTTGCATATACCATGGACTGCAAATGGAGGTCAGAGGACAACTTTCAAGAATCTGTTCCCTTCTACCCAAGTAGGTCCTGGAGATAAACAGGTCACCAGGGTTGGTGGCAGGTACTTTTACACAATGAAGCATCTCACCAGCCTGGCAATATGTGATGAGATCCCAGTGACACTTAGGAACTGGGAGACAAGAGAGAAAGGCACTGAGCAGGATGGAGGTGGTGTTTCATGCCCAGTGCTTAGTCAGATAGGATTATGTTCAGAGAGAACTGAGAAAAAGGCTGACTCAGCTGGGATCTTGGGACTGAGGCACCTGGGCTGATACGACCTTTAAGAAGTAGGAGAGGCTCTGGGATCTGAATTATTTGAACAGGCATGTAAATTGTGTTTCTAAAATGCTAAAGCAATCAGAGGAGGGGTGAGGGAAGGGCCAAGTAGACAAAGGGGACTAACCTGGTCACTCAAAGACAAGTGTGGGAAAATTTGTGCTGGCAAAAAAAAAAAAAAAAAAATCAATAGAAAGCCAAATTTTATGCTATTCAATTCTGGAAATATCTAAAACCTGAGCCCTAGTCATAAATGTAAAAACAGCTCAGGTGAAAAATCTTAAGCTGTTCTGAGGGTGGACAATTACCTTCCCAGAGTATTCTGAACATTTTTCCCCTGCAAAAATGGAAAACGTGAGTAGAGATTGTTTGCCCACTTGGGGTCCTTTCAGTAACTAAATGTGTTGAATGGAAAGACAATGGATGTCCTGCTTACCAGGGACCTGTGAGAACCAGGTGAGTGAGTGAGTGCACAGTTTTGCTCCCCTTTCTGAGAGGAAAGTGAGAAGACAGACAAGGGAACCAGCAACTTAACATAGTGAAATCCTTTATTTGGGGGAAACATGCAGAGATGCTCTCTATAAGAATCAGAGTCCCACTGGGCGTGGTGGCACATGCCTTTAATCCTAGTACTTGGAAGGCAGAGGTGGGTGGATCTCTGTGAGTTCCAGACAGCCAGAGCTACAGGGAGACTCTGTTTCAAAAAGACAAAAAAAAAAAAAAAAAAAAAAAAGAAAAAAAAGAAAAAAAGAATCAGAGTCCTGGCGGGGTGTGGTGGTGCACACCTTTAAAGCCAGCATTTGGGAGGCAGAGGCAGGCGGATCTCTGTGAGTTCCAGGCCAGCTTGGACTAAAGGGAGACCCTGTCTCAAAAAAAAAAAAAAAAAAAAAAAAATCAGAGTCCGCCTATAAGCTGGGTTAGTTATGGGGCAAAAAGGGGCACAGCAGGAAAGGATGCTGAAAAGTTTCCTTTTGGGGCCCGCAATTGGCCTTTGCTAGGGCTAACTGGTGAGTACTGAAAGAATGATCCATAATTGATAAACATCTTTTCTGGATATCCATTACCTGGGATCCACAGGACAAGGAAAACAATAATCTAGAGAAGCAAGTTACTTTAGCTCTGGAAACCAAGTTACATAGTTACAGGAACTGTCACAGTTCAACCAAAATGGAAGAACTTGAAGAGTGCCTGGATAAAGCCTCCCCACAGTGCTAAAAAATGGAAGCAACCCAAGGTCCCTCAACTGACAATGGATAATGAAAGTGTGGTTTATTTACTCACTGGAGTTCTACTAAATGGTAAAGAAAGATGAAATAATGAAATTTGCAGGTAAGTGGATGGAACTAGAAGCTGTTATGCTAAGTGAAGTAACACAGACTCAGAAGAACAAAAAACATATGTTGTCCTTTATCTGTGGATCCTAGCACCAAATCCTTATATGTGAGTACGTATCCTGATTAACTGCAGAACAGCAATTCTTCTCATAACTGAGCCATTTCTCCAGTTCCTGTATGTGAGATTCTTAACTGTTCGGTGTCTACAGCATTCGTTCATTCTGAGCATACTCACTAAGCCAGGCTGTTGAAGTGCTTCCATGAGACAGAGAGGAGCCAAATCCCCATCCCCTTCAAAAACTCTCAATGGCACTGGGAGACTATCAACAACAAAGTTAGCTCATAAAGAAGATATCGTTTAGATTTGAATGCATTGTGGATATGATGAGATGGACAGACAGAAATCTGCACTAGGGGAATGACTAGAAATAGAAGAATCAGAACTTTCCCCACACATGGTTGTCATGACAATAGTCATGAAATGTGGACTTAGACCAAACGGGAGCCAAAAAAAAGTGGAATGACAGTCAAAGCCTTTATTGTGCCAGGCTTAGTGGCACACACCTTTAATCCTAGCACTTTGGAGGCAGAGGTAAGTGGATCTCTGTGAGTTCAAGGCCAGCCTGGTCTACATAGAGAGTTCCAGGCCAGCTGGGGCTACAGGGAGATCCTGTCTCAAAAAAGACCAGAAAAAAACTTTACTGAGAAACAGCAACAAAAGCTGATGACAATGTGGGAGGTGGAAGTCCCTGACACAATTTTCATGGGAATGTGTGTTAGCATGGTCACTATGGGAAATAGAAGTTTGACCAATATATATATATTATATATATATTACTACAATATGATCCTGTTCAGTACATAACAGAAGGAATATATTGCATACTCAGGATCATCCATCACTACTCATAATATCTACTTTACAGAATTAGCCTACATGCCCATCAATAAATAAATTGATTTTTCAAAAGGGTAGAATATATGGGCTGGAGAGATTGGTCAGTTAAGAGTTATGGCTGTTCTTGCAGAGGACCCAGGTTTGATTCCAAGCACCCACAATGGCTGGACCCAGGTTTGATTCCCAGTATTCACATGGTAGCTAATCATCGTCCTTCTGAGCTCAACAGAAATTGCATGACACAGGCGAACTTACATACATGTAGGCACTACACTCAGAAACACAAAATAAAAATAGCCAGGCATGGTGGCACACACCTTTAATTCCAGCACTTAGGAGGCAGAGGCAGGCACATCTTTGTGAGTTCAAGGCCAGCCTGGTCTACATAGTGAGTTCCAGGACAGCTGGGGCTACAGGGAGACCCTGTCTCGAAAAGAGAAAAAAATATACATATAGTAAATAAAATTTTAAAAAATTAAAAATAAAGTGTAGAATATATGACATATTGATCATAATCAGCAGGGGAATGGGTGGACCTGAGATATCATTGTATTAAATGGTGTTACAGAACCTAGATTTTTAGCAGTAAGGATGAAATTATGAAAGAGTCTAGTTGGAAGAGTACTGTTTGGGAGAGAGGAGAGAACGAGGGATGTAGTTAGTGCATATAATCAAAGTAAATGGATTCCCTGTGTATTAGTCAGGGCTCCCATGCGGATACCCACACCACAGAGAAAAGAAAAAAGCAATTTCCTCATTCTCAGGCAAATGTTGAGAGTAGACCAATCTACAATTTGGTGATTACTAGGTTAAGTGTAAAGTGCATTCTCCCAACATTTTTCACCTTACCCTGAGTTTGATAACATAACCCTATGGACAGTTAAGGAACACCCTTATTTGTGGAGAACAGCATCCAACATACTAGAGGAAATACTTTAGTGTTTATACAGAAACTTAAGAAATGCAAAAAACTGAGGCCGAAGAGATGGCACAGTGGTTAAGAGCACTTGCTGCTCCTCCAGAGGACCTGAGTTCTGATCCTAGCACTGACATTAGGCAGTTCACAAACACCTGTAACTCCAGCTCTGGGGAAATACAACTCCCTCTCCTGGCTTCTGCAGGTATTGCATGCATGTGTGCATGCACATAAAAAATAATTTAAAAAAATGATCCTGTGTACTGGTTATTCTCCTTACTATTCTGCCATTAAAGGATATGTCCCACACCTCTGCCAATGAGCAGTGCTCTTTAAAGATTATGACAATAGAGAAGGACATTCTATTGTTGAGTTAGAAATGCCACTCTACCAAAGAATCTCTTCGGAGGCCAAAAACTGTGGAGGAAAAGCTTTAATAAAAGAACATTACATCAAGGAAAAAGTACAGAATACAACACAGAGACAGTGACAGAGACAGATAGACGCGTCGGGCCAACTACACTCCCATGGGACTGGAGGCAGCGGCCCGAGGTCCATTCTCTCCCACTTTTATTCCCAGTTAGGGGATTTCCACTGCGGTTACGGTGAGCCCTTCTCTGATTGGTGGGGTCTTGGTGGTTGCAGACCAGGCAGTCTTTCATTGGCTCAGTCCACCTGTTCCGCACCCCTTTGAAACAAGGGTTGTGTTTAGCAGCGTGAAGCCCCTTGGAGAGTAATGGGCTCCTTAGGGGGTGAGAAGCCCTCCTACAGGGCTGGGAAAGTTCATCCTGACCTCGGTAGCTCTGGGAACTAATAACTCAAGGTGGGAGGGAGTAACTATGGGAAGCAGGCCTGCTTCAACTAGAGAGTTGCTCCTGCATGGTTAACCCTTTCCTTTTGATTAACATCTTTCTGACCTGGTCCTAACACTATAAGGATGTCTATAAAAGTGTCAAGCCATGAAATATTCTGAGTCATAAAAATAGGGAAGTATCCTCTTCTTGATGATGGGACTCACTGGTACATCTCATGGATTAACTTTCCTTTTACTAGTACTGCAGCCTTCCAGGTAACAACTGTTATAATACGTTCACCCCTCAGTATATTGATCCAAAACAAGGGGTCACCTAACTACACTGAATCGATCCTTTATGTCCCCCTAAATTAAACATCAGTTCTGTTAGAAACTCTATGGAGAATGGGGCTGGAGAGATGGCCTAGCAGTTAAGAGTGCCAACTGCTCTTTCAGAAAACCTGGGTTCAATCCCCAGCACCCGCATGGTGGCTGAGAACCATCTTTAGCTCCAGTTCCAGGGGAATCCAACACCCTCTTCTGACCTCCGAGGCATTGCAGGACACAGGTGCACAGACCTGCATACAGACAGTACATTCATACACATACAAAAATAAATAAATAAATAAATAAATAAATAAATAAATAAATAAATAAACTCTATGGAGAATAATCCTACAAATGTGCCACTCCCCAGGTATGGATTTAATATAATTCTTTGAACACATGGGGCACATGATTTATGGGAAGAGTGCAGTAATACCAATATGTTTTTAATGTATTGACTGGGGGTGAAATTACAATGAAAATGAAATATATAACAGTATAACCATGAAAGGAAAATGAAGAGAAAAATCCATAATCACATGTATATAATAATAAGGGTGTGTCACATGAAACTAAGCATGAGTTGATGATTGCCTGGTCTGCATTGCAAGTTCCAAGCAGCCAAGTCTATACAGTAAGACATGATTTCAAAAAACAAAGCAAGCTTTCACTACTCACCCAGCTCCTGGAGCCAGGCTTTAGCCAACTATCAACCTTGGTTAGAAACATTTCTTTTTCACAGTGGGCAATAGGCAATGGAGAGAAGCTTAACTGGACAAAGTTCTGAGAAAAGACTGAAGGTCAGCTATAAATGGGACATCTATAATAATGCTCCAGCCACCAAGACTAAGGGAACGCTGAAGAAGAGGAGGACAAAAGATGTAAAAGCTGAATGGTGGAGAGGCTGGGAAATGGCGCCTTCTGTACCTGACATGGCCGTTGCAATACTGTGGCTGCTTGAGGAAGACCTGAGTTAGGACAAGCCAGAGAAGAGTCCACATAGATGGAACAGATGAGCTACAGGCTTTCCCCTTTACTAAGGGACATTTGCCAGGATGGGGAGAATCATTCCATTTTGAAGATGTGGCCACTGGTAAGTTCCACATGCTCCACGAGGTGAGCTCACATCCATGTACACAGGTCAGCACTAACTGGGAATGGTGGTTTTTTTTTTTTAAATACATAAAGTATCAAGGGGCTGCATTGGTTATAATATCAGGGTGAACTGGATTCTAAATATAATTATCTTTCCTTGTACACATGAATGAAATTCTCAAAAACAAATGGGAGCTAAAGAGATGGCTCAGCAGTTAAGAGCACTGGCTGCTCTTTTTTTTTTTCACATAAATTTATTTATTTATTTATTTTTAACAAATCTAGACCCGTGTTCCTACTCATTCCCCCACCCCGCCAGAACTCATGCATTCTGCCAAACATGCTTTCCATCTCTTAGTCTTTCTCAATATTTTCCATGGGGAAGTTGACTGTTTTGAACAGAAGTTCACTGTTTCAGTCAGTTCTTTGATGCAGTCTTCTCTGTTGTTGTTGTTGTTGTTTCCAAAATGCGTTATGCCCAACTGCTTTGGACAAAAGCTCAGGGGGCCCTACACAAGAAATGCTTACAATTGGGTAATTGGCACTAGCATCCACAGATGAGGGATACCATTCATCGTTTGTTTTTCTGGGACTGTGTTACTTCACTCAGCATGATGTCCTCTAGCTCCAGCCATTTTCCTGCAAAGCTCGTGATGTCGTCTTTCTTTACTGCTGCATAGAACTCCATTGTGTAGATGTACCACATTTTCTCTATCCATTCGTCAGTTGAGGGGCATTTAGGTTGGTTCCAGCTCTTTGCTATTGTGAAGAGAGCTGAAATAAACATGGCCGTGCATGTATCTCTGTGGTGGCGTAAGTCTTGAGGGTACATGCCCAGGAGTGGTATGGCTGGGTCGGGTGGCAAGTTCATTCCAAGTCTTCCAAGGGTTCTCCACACTGCTTTCCATAGTGGCTGTACGAGTTTACATTCCCACCAGCAGTGGATGAGTGTTCCCCTTTCCCCACAACCTCTCCAGCACTTGGTATCATTTGTTTTCTTGATCCTAGCCAGTCTTACTGGAGTAAGATGATATCTTAAAGTGGTTTTGATTTGCATTTCCTTAATGATTAGTGATGTTGAGCAGTTCTTGAGGTGTTTCTCAGACATCTCTAATTCCTCGCTTGTGAAGTCTCTGTTCAGTTCTTTGCTCCATCTATTGAGCGGGTCGTTTGTTTTCTTTTTTCTTTGTTTTTTGAGTAGTTTATATATTCTGGAAATCAATGCTTTGTCAGATGTATCTGCAGTGAAGGTTTCCTCCCACTCTGTGGGATTTCTCTTCACTTCCTTGATTGTTTCTTTTGATGTACAGAAGCTTTTGAGTTTGATGAGGTCCCATTTGTCAATTGTCGACCTTAATTCTTGTGCAGCTGCTGTCTGATTTAGGAAGTCTTTTCCTACGCCTATGTCTTGTAGTCTGCTGCCAACTTTTTCTTCTATCACCTTCAGAGTTTGGGGTTTCACGTTGAGGTCTTTAATCCATCTGGAGTTGACTTTTGTACAGGGTGAGAGGTAGGGGTTTAATTTCATTCTTCTACAAGTGGTGATCCAGTTTTGCCAACACCACTTGCTGAAGATGCTGTCTTTTCTCCATTGTGGTTTCTTGGCCCCCTTGTCAAATATGAGATGGCTGAAATTGTATGTGCTCAGATTTGGATCTTCGGTTTTGTTCCATTGGTCAACAGGTCTGTTTTTGTGCCAGTACCAGGCTGTTTTTATGACTATAGCCCTGTAGTATAGTTTAAAATCTGGTATAGAGATCCCTCCTGTGTAGCTCTTTTCACTCAGGATTGATTTGGCTATTCGGGGTCTTTTGTTTCTCCAAATGAATTTAAGAACTTTTGTTTCCAAGCCTGTGAAGAAACTCTTGGGGATTTTGATTGGGATTGCATTAAATCTATACAAGAGTTTTGGTAAAATGGACATTTTTACAATGTTAATTTTCCCAATCCATGAGCATGGGAGGTTTTTCCATCTTCTGAGGTCTTCTTCAATTTCTTTCTTTAAGGGTTTAAAATTTTTGTTGTAGAGGTCTTTGGTGTCTTTGGTTAGGTTTGTTCCTAGGTATCTTATTGTTTTTGAGGCTATTGTGAGTGGGAAGGTCTCTTTGAATTCTTTCTCCAGTTGCTTGTTCTTGGTGTAAAGAAAGGCCATTGATTTTCTAAGGTTAATTTTGTATCCTGCCACTTTGCTGAAGCTGTTAATCGTTTCTAGGAGTTTTCTGGTGGAGTTTTTTGCATCCCTTAAGTAAACAATCATATCATCAGCAAATAGGGATAGTTTGACTTCCTCTTTTCCAATTAGTACTCCTTTAATATCCTTTTCTTGCCTTATTGCTCTAGCAAGTGTTTCAAGCACTATATTGAAGAGGAGTGGTGATAGGGGGCAGCCTTGCCGAGTTCCTACCTTTAAAGGGAATGTTTCTGTCATTTCCCCATTTAGGATGATATTGGCTGTGGGTTTCCTGTATATGGCTTTGATTACATTGAGGAATGATCCCTCCAATCCAATTCCTTCTAGGACTTTAAGCATGAAGGGATGCTGGATTTTGTCAAAGGCTTTTTCAGCATCAATTGAGATGATGGTGTGGTTTTTGTCTTTGATTCCGTTTATGTGTTTGATGATGTTTATTGATTTTCGTATGTTGAACCATCCCTGCATCTCTGGTATGAATCCAACTTGGTCATGATGGATGATCTTCTTGATGTGGGTCTGTATGCGATTTGCCAGTATTCTGTTTAGAATTTTGGCATCTGTGTTCATGAGGGAGATGGGTCTATAATTCTCCTTTTTAGTTGTATCTTTGCCTGGTTTTGGTAATAGAGTGATGTTGGCTTCATAGAAGGAATTTGGGAGAGTTCCCTCTGATTGTATACTTCTAAACAGTTTCAGAAATAATGGTTGTAGGTCTTTTTGAAATGTTTTATAGAATTCTGCTGTGAAACCGTCTGGGCCTGGGCTTTTTTTAGTTGGGAGGCTTCTTACTACATCCTCTATTTCTTCATATGTTATGGGTCTGTTTAAGCTGCTGGTCTCCTCTTGGCCAAGCTTTGGTGATTCCCAAGATTTCAGATATTCATCCATTTCTTCTAGATTTTCAAACTTGGTAGAATATAGGTTCTTGTAATATTCCCATATAATTTTCTTGATCTTTTCCTTGTCCGTTGTGATATTTCCCTTTTCATCACAGATTGTATTGATTTGGAGTTGTTCCTTCTTTCTTTTTGTTAACTGGGCTAGAGGTCTGTCTATCTTGTTTATTCTTTCAAAGAACCAACTTTTGGCTTCATTGATTTTTTGTATTGTTTTCTTTGTTTCTATTTCATTGATTTCTGCTCTGATTTTTGTTATTTCTTCCTGTCTGTTGCGTTTAGGGTTCATCTGTTGTTGCCTCTCAAGTGCTTTTAGCTGTAGTGTTAGATCATTCACTTGTGCTCTTTCTGTTTTTCTAATGTAGGCACCCAGGGCTATAAATTTCCCTCTTAGGACTGCTTTTAAGGTATCCCATAAGTTTTGTTGTGTTGTATTGTCATTGTCATTCAGTTCCAGGAATGTTTTTATTTCTTTCTTTATCTCTTCCTTGACCCATTCATTATTCAAGAGTGTGTTGTTTAGTCTCCATGTGTTCTTGTAGGCAGGAGGGCTTGTCCTGGTGTTGATGTTGAGCTTCATTGCACTGTGGTCTGACAGGATGCATGAAATTATTTCAATCTTTTTGTATTTGTAGAGGTTTCTTCTGTGTCCCAGGATGTGGTCGATTTTGGAGAATGTTCCGTGGGGTGCTGAGTAGAAAGTGTATTCTCTGGTATTAGGATGGAATGTTCGGTAGAGGTCTATGAGGTCCATTTGGTGTATCATATCGTTCAGTTCAGATGTCTCTCTGTTTATTTTTTGTCCTGTTGACCTATCCAAAGGACTCAGTGGGGTATTGAAATCTCCCACTATGAGTGTGCTGGGGTTAGTCTGTGACTTGTGGTCCTGGAGAATTGTCTTTATAAAGTTTGGTGCACCAGAATTTGGGGCATATATATTCATAATTGTGAAATCTTCTTGGTGGATTGTTCCTTTGATGAAAATGTAATGGCCTTCTTTGTCTCTTCTGATTTCTTTTACTTTGAAGTCTATTTTATCCGATATTAAAATAGCAACACCTGCTTTCTTTTTGGTACCATTTGCTTGGAATATTTTTTTCCATCCCTTCACTTTAAGGTGGTGCCTGTCCTTGAAGGTAAGATGTGTTTCTTGCAGACAGCATATCGATGGATTCTGTTTCCTAATCCAGTCTCCCAGTCTATGTCTTTTGATTGGGGAATTTAGTCCATTAATATTTAAGGTTATGACTGATAGGTTTGTGTTGCTTCCTTTTGCCTTATTATCCATCTGCGGTTTTGATTTAGGTTTCTACTTCTGCAGTTATGCTTTTATTGATTTCTCCTTCTAGGTGCCTGGGGTTGGTTGCTCCTTTCTTCTGTTCTTTGAATTGCTTCAAGTATTCTCTGAAGGGTTGGTTTTCCGGACATGTATTCTTTCAAGTTGTTTATGTCATGGAAGATTTTCCTCTCTCCTTCCACTATGATTGACATTTTTGCTGGGTATAGTAACCTGGGCTGGCATCCATTGTCCCTCAACACTGGGAATGCTTTGCTCCAGGTTCTTCTTGCCTTCATCGTTTGCTGTGAGAAGTCCGTTGTTATTCTGATAGGTTTCCCCTTATAGGTCACTTGTTGTTTTTCTCTTGTCGCTTTAAGAATTTTGTCTTTGTTTTGGGTGTCCAGCATTTTAACTATGATGTGGCGTGGAGAATTTCTTTTCTGATCTTGTCTGTTTGGAGTTCTATGTGCTTCTTGTATTGGTATTGGTTTGTCCTTTTTTAGTTTGGGGAAGTTTTCATCTATTATTCTGTTGAAGATCTGATCAATACCTTTCTCTTGGGATTCTTCTCCTTCCTCTATTCCTATGATGCGGAGGTTTGATCTTTTCATAGTGTCCCACAGCTCCTGGTTGTTCCATTTTTGTGTATTTTTAAATTTTTCATAATCTTTCCTTGAGGTTTTTAGTTGTTCTGTGTTATCCTCCAGGTCTGATATTCTTTGTTCTGCTTCCTCCATTCTGCTTCTGAGGCTTTTTTCATTCCTTTCCTCTTGAATGGATGAGTGTTTGATTTCCTTTTTCATTTCCTCTTCTGATTTCTTTAGTGTTTCTATTTCTTTTTGGAGCTTCTCGATCTCTTTTTGTAGCTCTTTTGTTTGCTGGTTGGTTTCTTTTTCTTTTTCAGCATGGGATCTTTTCAGTGTTTCTACTTCCTTCCGGAGCTTGTCATTCTCTCTCTCTCTCGGTCCTTCTTGAGTTCCTCATTCTCTTTTCTTAGTTCTTTAATTTGTTCTTTATGATCTTGTAGTTCTTTAAGTATGTTCCCAATTGTGTTTCTGATGTCTGTGTCCTGGGGCATCCCCGGAGGGATCCCACTGCAGAAGTCTTCCATAGGGTTGGTAAAGCTTGGCGTGGGATTATCCTGCCCCTTTCCAGTGTAGTCTCTTCTTCGTGATCCTGGCATATGGGCTTCTCCTTGCCTGTATTCCAATGTGAGTCCTAAATGCCTCTTCACTGTCCCAGTTGGCGGGGGGGGGGGGCTCTTCAGCCCGCGCCCCGGTACCTTCTGCTGGGCTCAGGAGATCTCACTGGCTGCTCTTAAAGAGGACTGGGGTTCGATTCCCAGGACTCACATAGCCACTAACAACTCTCCATAACTTCAGTTACAGGGGAATTTGACTTCCGTGGACATTGCATGACATGGATGCACATACATACATGCAGGTAATATATTCATACACATAAAATAAAAATAATAAAATATTTTTAAAACTAAGCAAACTTGTAAATCTGACCTCACAAAAATGAACATTTGTTATTCTAAAGGTGAAGTTGAGAGGACATGCAATCAAGAATTGTTGAAATGCATCAAAGAGAAAAATAAACATACACAAAAATCAACAATGTGCCAGTTCAAGGCCAGCCTGTTGTACAGAGTGAGTTCCAGGCCAGCTGGGGCTTGCAGGGAAACCCTGTCACAAAACACCAAAAAAATTGACAATGCTAAGTCAATTAAAAGTATTTCAGGACCAGAGAGATGATTCTACTGGTACACTTACTTGTTGTACAAACACAAGGACTTTAGTTTCTCCAACAACCACCAAAAAAGTTGCAAATGGGTTGAGTGTGCCTGTACACTCAGCACTGTGAGGAGTGAAGACAGGCGGAATGCTGGGTTTTGTTTAATTATTGCTTATCTACAAGTTCAATGAGACCCTGTGTCAGGAAAATAAGGTGGGAAGTCATAACAAAAGACACCCAGTATCCTACCCTGACCTCAGCATGAACCTGGGAGTGTGAAAGCCTACAGCAGTGCACGTACACCACCAGCACATACGCCACTCACACTGTAACCTTAAAGGAAAAGGGTTGATTGGTTTGTGTCTGGAGAGATGGCTCAGCAGTTAAGAGTACTGGCTGCTCTTGCAGAGGACCAGGGTTGGTTTGATGCCCAGCACCCACATAGTGGCTAACAACCATCTCTAACTCTAGTTCCAGGAGATCTGAAACCTTCTAATGACCTCTCTGAGCATTGCATGACACAGGTGCATTTACACATATTCAGGCAACATACACATATACATAAAATAAAAATAACATATAAAATATTTTAAAGTGTTTGCTCATGAAGAGTGAGAATATACACAAAATGGTCAGAACCAGTCAAATGAAAGTGGTAGGAACATAGCAATACTCTTAAAAGGTCATCTTCAAACACACCTTAAATACAATTAACTGAAAACAAGATATTTATGCAGGGATTGAAGAGACGGCTCAGCAGTTTGGAGCACCTGCTACTCTATCCTTAGGACCACAGTCCATACCCTTCCCTGGCCCTGCCCATAGAGATAATTGCACTTAGACCAAGGTTGCTTCTGGCTTTCAAAAACTGGCACCAGCTTTTCAATGAGTTAAATTGGTTCTTCCTGCTTTTTCCTTCTGGAAATGAGGTCACTTGGAGACAAGCCATGACCACAGAGCAGGTGTGTCCAGGACAGATCTGAATACACAAGAGCAGGATGGAGGGTGTGGTTCTATTAACTCGAATTAGTCTTGGATAAGACTTTTTCACACCTTATCTTTCTTTTTTCTTTTTTTTAATTTTTATTTATGATTTTTTATGTGTATGAGTGTACTATCTGCATGTAAGTTGGCGCATCGTGTCGTGCAATGCCACGGAGTTCAGAAGAGGGTGTCGGATTCCCCTGGAACTGGAGTTAAAGACAGTTCTTAGCCTCCATGTGGGTGCTGGGAATTGAACTCGGGTCCTCTGCAAGAGCATTCAGTCTCTTAACTGCTGAGCCATCTCTCCAGCCCCCACACCTTATCTTTCAATCTACCAAATCTGACTAATGAAAATAGAAACTAAAAAATAAATAAATATAAAAGAAAATAGAAACTAGTCAGGGTAATAATTATTTAATGCATGAAAAAAGCACTTATATGGTAGCAATGTTCTACAAAGAAATAAAGGAAAAAACATTTGAACTAGTTCAGATAGTTGACCTGCATACCCAAGAGCACAAAGAAAAAAACCCACATTTATGAAAGTTCTAAATTTTCAAAGTATTATTTTTATGTCTATGTTATTATTATGTCTATGGGTGTTTTGCCTGTATGTATGTAAGTGCACTTGTGTCTTGCAATACCCTTGGGGGTCAGAAGATGATGTTGGATTCCCCTGGAACTGGAGCTGTGGACGGTTGTTAGCCACCATGTGGGTGCTGGAAATGAAACCACGGTCTTCTGCAAGAGCAGCCAGTGATCTTCACTGTTGAGTCATCTCTCCAGGCCCCAGATTTTAAACTTTTATTTTAGTTAATGTGCATGTGGTTTGCCTGCTTGTCTATCTATGCACTATGTGAATGGAAGTGTCCGCCAAGGCCAGAAAAGGGCCTCTGAATCCTTGGAACTGGAGTTACAGGCAGCTGTGAACAGCCTGATATAGGTGCTAGCAACCCAACTCTGGTCCTCTGTAAGAGCAGCTAGTGCTTTTAACTGCTGAGCCATATCTCCAGCCATGAAAACCCACATTTATAAAGCTAAACATACAGCACCACAGTATGTTATTCCCTGCCACTGAGCCAGGGCACCTGCAGATTTGACTCTGCAAGGCCATCATATCCTTCTCATCCAGTCTCCCGGGATGAAAATTATCTCTTTCAACACACCAGAGGGGCACTCGCAGCAGGAGTAAGTTTAAGGCTGTCACTGAAAGAAGCTGGCTTGTGAGATGGCTCTGCAGGTAAATGCACCTGCCACCAAGCTTGACAACCTGATCTCATATGCTAGAAGAAGAGCACCAGCACAAGAAAGTTCTCCACACATCCACATACGTTAAATAAGTAAATAGTAGTAAGAAATTTTAAGAGGGCTGGAGGTGAGAAGAGCACTGTCTGATCTTCCAGAGGACCCGAGTTCAGTTCCCAGGACCCATATTGGGCAGCTCACAATTGTCTGTAACTTCATCTGTAGGGATCCAATGCCATCTTCTGGCCTCCATGGGTATACACACACACACACACACACACACACACACACACACGCACACACACACGCACACACACGCACTCTCAGAGGGTAGATGTTTAAGTTTTTTCTTCTATTTTTGTTTTGTTTTCTTTTTTGAGTTAGGGACTCCCAGCAGGCCTGGAGTTCTCTATGTAGACCCAGCTGACCTCAATCTCACAGTGATCTTCTTGCCTCTGCCTCCTAACTGCTGAGATTAAAGGTGTGCACCACCACGCCTAGCAAAAAAAAAAGTATTTTTTAAAGCTATCATATCTATAAACCCTTTCTCCTGGAGACTACCTAAGTGAGTCTTTCTCTAAGGCTCACCTTCATAAATTTTGTTCATGTATACAAGTTACAGATAAACTGCAGAAACTCTATGGATGCCAAAACCAAAACACTGTCCAGAAAGCCGACCCCATACAAAGCAGAGTTACAATCAAAGAAACTAGAGGATCTCTAGGTACACCTCCATAGTACTTCAGATCTTCTGGTGCTCCTTGCTGTCAGCACTCCATTTCCAGCTGTTCTGAGTTACATATGGGACAGGGGTTGGGCAGGTGCTCACAAAGCTCCAAGGAAAATTTATTGCCCCACCCTTTCACAGGCTCAACTTGGGTCTCTGTGTAAAATCACTGGCCTCAGTCTCTGCTCCCCACTGCAAGTTATTTATGTGCTTTGCACCAACACTGAGTTAAATGAAGGTACTCAATCTCATTCTTTCATTATGAAACCAGGAGAGTCCCTGCTTTTCTTCTGTGTGTGTGTCTGTCTCTGTGTGTGTGTGTGTGTGTGGTGTGTGTGTGTGTCTGTGTCTGTGTTCTAGTTCAATTTTTCATTGCTGTGATAAAGCACTCTGACCAATTCCAACTTGGGGAGTGTTATTAAGAGTGCTTAAGTCGATGTTCAAGCTTTACTTAGGAGTTATATGGTAATTAAAGTATCAAATTCATTCAAATAATCCTCTTGGAGGTTTAGCAACCACACTTACAACTCCAATCTGATTTGGCAAGAGGGATTTGAAGGGACAATATTTTGGCCCCTACCCTCTGAGGTCAACTTGGGTCCTAGGGTCCTGCATCTGCACCTTTGTACATGTCCTGTGGCAGCAAGTCACCAGTCATCCCAGACTAAGGAGGTCTTGGGGATTCACTTAAAAGGACTTCATCCTGCCAGTGTCCAGTCGAGGGAGGAAAGTCCATATAGAGGAGAAACTTCCCATGCTTCAAAGGGAAGCTCTGGTCAAGCAAGGCCTGACTTTGTCCTCACATAGATGGAACTGGTGATGAGAGCGAGGTGTAAGGCCTGGGTGACCCCCTCAACTGACCTTAACACCGAAACAAACTTCATTTATCTGAGCTGACTGTGTGGTTCTAAACACCCCAACAGGAAACCATAATCTTAAGAGGAGAAAATGAAATAACGTCACCAGAGAGATAGATGACAGACCTACTGTGCCAAGTTAGAAAATATCTCAGAGATAGGTGACAGATTTAATGTGCCATGCCAGAAAATACCACCTTTCATATTTCAGGGTTATGCTGCTGTGGTGGTTTGAATGAGAGTTTCCCCCCATAGGCTTTAAGTATTAAGACATTTTGTCTCCAGTTGGTGGCACTGTTCTTGGAGGTCTTAGAAGGTGTGGCCATGCTGGAGGAAGTACGTTATTAGGGGCAGGCTTAATGAGTTTAACATGACTTGCGGTCTCCAGTCGCTCTCTCTCTGCTTCCTGTGCTCATTGTGAGATGTGACCCTCGGCTTGCTGCTCCAGCCCCGGCAACCATGCTTCCCTCCACAATGGACTCTGATTCCCTGGAACCATCAATCGTAAGCTCAAATAAACTCTTCCTTTTATAAGTTCCCTTGCTCATGGTGGTTTTATCACAGCAACAGAAAAGTGACTAATACATGCTGGCCCTCATTCTAGAGCTCTGTGTACTAAACTTTTTTCCAATTCCTCAAACCAGGGTATGGGTCCTCTCTCCCTCTGCAGACCCCAGATAGGGACCCTCAATTGCTCATGCACCCAGTAGTCCCCTGTTGATACTGTGAAGTCCCTGCACTGATATATAAGACTCAACCAGCTTGTCTTTTCAGTTGCAGAAAAAATGTCCACTAAGTACTGGCCACTATCAATCTGGAACAAAACCACTGAGCAGAGTATCCAGAGCAGCCAAAATGGGAAAGCAGACCAACCTTCCAGCCTGACAGCTGTTCCCCCAAGACTTTGCCCCCCATCAGCTCTGAAGCAGATACAGAAGAGAGAACAGTGTCCCATTTCCCTATCATAAGCAAAAGGCTGGAATGTTAGGTCTGGGCTTCCCAGAATCCCAAGGCACACAGACGCCCTCCAGAGACTATCAATCTTCTGACCTTTTCTCCTGTACCTGAGGACCTTTTTGTTAATTTTTTTTTTTTTTTTTTTTTTTTTTTTTTTTTTTGGCTTTTTCGAGACAGGGTCCCCCTGTAGCCGCAGCTGTCCTGGAATTCCTTCTGTAGACCAGACTGGCCTTGAACTCACAAAGATCCGCCTGCCTCTGCCTCCCGAGTTCTAGGATTAAAGGCGTGTGCCACCACGCCCGGCCTGAGGACCTTTTTATAACCTTTTTATAATCTAACATTATGGTGCCATGCACTCGGTTGGGGCCTGAGATGTTTTTGATCAGGCAGAGTGCTCGCCAGCTCGGGATGTTTTGATCTCTCAGAGCGTTTGCCAGCTCTCACCCCAAAAAGGACCTCCTAACTTTTTTTTTTTGGAACCCCTGGGAATTTGCCAGCACCGTCTTTCTCCAGACAACCAGCTCCACAATTCACGATGAGATACCGTTTCTCTCTCTCTCTCTCTCTCCACTTCTGCCCCTCCTCTCTCCAATTCTCTCAGCCTTAGCCCACTGCCATTTTGAACCCACTGAGATTTTGCAGGCTACCTCACTGGGTTCCCGTGCCTGCCCCACTCTGAACTCTCTCTGCAGTTCTCGGATGCCAAGAAATTGCAGATCCTAGGGTTCCGTTCCATAATTGGCCTTCCCTGTGGACTTGGGATGCTGAGCCCACGGACATGTAGGTCCTGTTCCGTACTTCTAAGTTTAAGAAAAGACACGTCCTTAACACTCAAAAGTACTTTTCAGGCTGAGCTTTCCTGACCTGTTCTTCCTTCTCTGTGCTGCTTTGCTTCCTGTTCCCACCCATGCCTTGCTACCTGGCGGCTCCCCACCCCCCTAAGGCTGTGCATTCAAACAGAAATGGTGCAGACTGTTTCCATGGCAACCGTGCTAATCCACTCCCACTCCTCAGCCGTCATCTTGAGGCTTTGTCTGCGCGTACCCCGTACCCCCGTTTCCATGGCAGCGCTGAACCACACCCTTCACTGCTACTCCGCATGGCAGAAAGCCTGAATTTACATCAGACCTTAAAACAAATGCCATGTTCTAATTCTTTTTTTTTTTTTGTCTTTTTGAGACAGGGTCTCCAGGTAGCCCCAGCTGGCCTGGAACTCGCCCTGTAGACCAGGCTGGCCTTGAACTCACAAAGATCCACCTGCCTCTGCCTCCCAAGTGCTAGGATTAAAGGTGTGCGCCACCACGCCCGGTTCATGTTCTAATTCTTTTGCAATTTATTTAATGGCATGTTCTGGTCCTTTCACAATTTTGGGTTTCAGGTTTTATATTGCATTATTCAAATGCAATTAAAATCCATTAATATATTTTTATGCAAAATAACCAAGTTTTTTTTTTTATTATTTTTCATCCATTTCAAAATACAATCAATTTTCATTTTTTTACTTTTGTATGGATAGTTAATTTTTACAGGCTTTTGTTTGAGATTTTTACATCATTTGGCTTTTTAACAAACACTGTTTTGTTTTTTATATTTCGTTTATAAGACTTTTACCTAATTTTAAGGGAATTGTTTCAGATTTTGGCATTTTATCAGATTTTGGCATTTTCCACTTCATTGTTTTTTCTTTATAAACCCCATTTTATATAGAAACCCATTTTTGGTTTTGCTTCTGTATACAAGCCTCCATATCTGAGAAGGTGTGTCCGAGCCTCCATATCTGAGAAGGTGTGTCCAAGCCTCCATATCTAAGAAGGTGTGTCCAAGCCTCCATATCTGAGAAGGTGTGTCCACCACACTCTGTCCCACCTACATCCAGCTTTTGCCTCAGGCAGTAACCTTTCACCTGGCTGGGACCTTTTGATTTTTCCACTAACAAATTTATTCTCATTAAATTGGCTGCCTGCCCCATCTGCCATCCTATACAGGCACGCACACACAGCCTGTGCTGCAAAGCACAGTGTGGGCACATAGGCTCTTTCCACCTAAGTAGATGTCCTAAACTCTAAACGATTCTATGTAAATGTGACAATTGCAATTTATGGTTCCACAGCCCTGGATAACGATGGACAACTTTAGATTTACATGTGCAGCCGATCAGGGAACTGAGAATTTTCTGTGCCTTACCATCAAGTTACTCTGGGCACCAATACCTATCTATGACATTTTAGGGAAAAAGGGATTTCCTGTTGTTAAGTCATGTGTCTGTCCAACCTGTCTGTGTGTTATAACCGTTCTTCAGTGTGTCTTTTTAACTGTCATGTGTCCATGTTCTCCTTTGTGTTTTTTTGTCAAAACAAAGTGACCACTTTAAACTTCTTTTCATTCTATATTGTGCACAAAAACAACAATTAAATTAAGTTTACTTTTGGCATGCCTCTTAAATTTTTTTTTTCAAAGGCCTGATTTGAACCTGGGTTCCTAGGTTTTTACACTGCTTTTCTGAAAGTTTTATTTCTTATCTGTCCAAATTTTTTTTCTACAGGTATTACAACTAAAAATTTTTCTTTTCCAGTTTTTTTTTTCTTGTTTACAGACATCCGAAGACCTGATTTTGACCCTTAGGGGTTCAATAACAGACGTTTGGCTTCTGACAGTTGTGCCACTGTCCTTCTGACGAGAGACCATTTTAAAAATCACTGGATTCTTTAAAACCCTGGCACTTGGACTGTGGCACATGGTTTCCTCTGCAATCTCTTCCCTTTAATGAAACAGCCTAAATACCTTTGGTATTGTCAGTTCTTTAATTATATATATATAATTCTGTTTTCCATCACTTGTTAAACTATTTCAATAAGTTCATAGTTTTAGAACTAAAGGTGCAAGATGTCATCTCAGCCTTAGCAGTGCAACTAATTAGACCTCCATGTTTTAAATAGTATTTCTAAAGGTGTTTTTTCCAATACATGTGACTGTTCAATACAAACACTAGGATGTAAATTTTGAAGGAATGTGTGGATAACTGTGTGTATGTGTATAATATTGTTGAACAGCATATTAAGATCTGTCTGTGTATGATTGCAATGCATGTGCCTCTGCTTAGTACAACCTTTATAAAGTGTCATCACCAAATTTATTTATTAGAACTTTATTTATGAGGGTATGCATGAAGTAATGTTCACTTTTAAGAATTTTGTAATGTAATTATGGCATATACAAGAAATTGTGTTCCACCTACCAGGTACTATAGACCTTCTTACAGCCTCAAGTGAAACAGACATATATAAATATTGAGCTACCCATACATAGTAAAACTGTTTTATATATCTGTTATATTTTGCACATGTTACTTTTAATATTTTAAGAGAAATTAGACTTTACTTCCAGTGACCACATGGACATGTAACCAATTTGGGTGAGCTCTAAGTATTTCCTGCCTACTGTTGATATGTGACAATGCCCTCCACTTCCTTTTCCTTTTCAAAGCTATAATTCAAAATCTGGGGACAAGTGACAGGGCCTTCATTTGAGAAGGTACTGGTTTTAACCTCTTTATTATCTCGGGTTTGTTTCATGGGCTATGTTGGAACTTTTTGCCTTTCATGGTTTAAATCCATTGGACTTTGAGTCCCTAAATGACCTAATGTCAACTTGATACACCTGAGCTAGGAAACCTCAATAACTGCCTTCATTGGACTGGCCTGTGCCCATTGTGGGCAATGCCATTCTTAGCCAGATATTTCTATATTGTATACAATAGCCTGAACATGAGCCAGCAACACAAGCCAGTAAGTAGTATCCTTTCCTAGCCTGTGGTGCAGCTACTACCACCAGGCTCCTACCATGAGCTTTTATTATTAGTCAGAATATTTTGCCACAGCAATTAAGAATTTATTAACAGTGTTTAAGTCAATGTTCAAGCTTTACTTAGGAGTTTTATGGTAATTGAATTACCAAATTCATTCAGATAATCCTCTTGGAGGTTTAGCAACCACACTTAAAGCTCCAATCTGATTTGGCAAGAGGGATTTGAAGGGACAATATTTTGGCCCCTACCCTCTGGGGTCTACTTGGGTCCTAGGGTCCTGCATCTGCACCTTTGTACATGTCCTGTGTCAGCGAGTCACCAGTCATCTTGGGCCAGGGAGGTCTTAGAGATTCACTTAAAAGGACTTCATCTGGGCTGGAGAGATGGCCTAGTGGTTAAGAGCACTGACTGCTCTTGCAGAGGGCCCAGGTTCGATCCCCAGCACCACATGGTGGCTGAGAACCATCTGTAATTCCAATCCAGGAGAACTCCAGTTCCAGGGGAATCTGACACCCTCTTCTGACCTCTGAGGCATTGCATGACACGGGTGCACAGACCTGCATGCAGACAGTACATTCATACACATAAGGAATAAATAAAATTTTTTAAAAATTTAAAAAAAGGACTTCATCTGGCCAGTGTCCAGTCAAGGGAGGAAAGTCCATATAGAGGAGAAACTCCTTATGCTTCAAAGGGAAGCTCTGGTCAAGCAAGGCCTGACTTTGTCCTCACATAGATGGAACTGGTGATACAAGCGAGGTGCAAGGCCCGAGTGACCCCCGAAGGACCAGAACCTCAACTGACCTTAACACCAAAACTAACTTCATTTATCTGAGCTAATTGTATGGTTTTAAACACCCCAACAGGAAACTATAATCTAAAGAAGAGAAAATGAAATAACTTATCACCAGAGAGGCAAGAGACCTACTGTTCCAAGTAAGGAACCTACTGTGTCATGCCAGAAAATATCTCAGAGATTTAATGTGCCATGCTAGAAAATACCACCTTTTATAGTCTCATGGTTATGGCCTTCACTCTAGAGCTCTGTGTACTAAAACTTTTTTCCAATTCCTAAGACCAGGGTATGGGTCCTTTCTCCCTCTGCAGACCCTAGACAGGGACCCTCCAATTGCTAATGCACCCAGAAGTCCTCCACCCCTTGTTGGTACTGTGAAGTCCCTGCACTGGTATACTCATATAAGACTCAACCAGCTTGTCTTTTCAGTTGCAAAGAAAACATCTACAGGAATGCATGGAGAACAGAAAAGGACATATCAGACATCCAGCTCCATTACTGTGCTGTATTACTTTGACACAGGGTCTCTTCAGCTAGGCTGGCAGGCCAGCCTGCCCCGGGGATCCTTCCATCTTTACCTTTAGGAGCTCTGTGGCTACAGCCAAGCAGGAATGCCTGGCTGCTTTTGTTTTTTAAATGGGTGCTTGAATCTGAACTCAAGTCTTCATGCTTGAACAGTAAGCCATCCTTCTTACCCACTGAGCCCTCTCTCCAGTGTGCCTTCTATATTTCTAAGATACTGTGTTAGGATTAAAAATTTGCCAACCATTATTCCTTTAAGAAGACAAATGTGCCAGCAAAGAAACTGTGATGAGAAAAAACTACCAAATATGAATTCTCCCACTTTCCTCTAATTCAGTAGTTTGCTAACCTTTCTAGTTATGGAGGCCACCAGGTACTCTTGGGATTTAGTTGTTCTTTCCCTCTTCTTCCATAGAGACTACAATGTGCAGGGATTGGATGTAAATAATCCAGAGAGCAGTGCTGCTGGATCTAAGAATCATCTCCCAGTAACTTCTCTCTTTGAGAACAGCCAGGAAAACCCATCTAAGCTTATTAAGCTATTAAACGTCTTCCTTTGCCAAGTGTAATTACCTGAAGTGAACAATGAATAGAGGATTATCTAGAAAGAGTGCCTACAAACAAGTGTATTGAAGCTTGATGCAAAATACAGCAGTGACTAACTTCTCATGGCTTCAACCTTGCTTTTCTCAAATGCTTCTTTTCACATAGTAAATGCAGCATGCATGAAGCTTTGTTTATCAACTACTGAAACAGGCTCTTTACATCCAGTGAACAATAAATGCAGACTTACTGAGAAAAAAAAGTTCCTAAAACAACATGTCAACATGTCTGGTCTACATATTGATTTCCAGGCCAGCTGAGGCTACAGGGAGACCCTGTCTTAAAAAAAAAAGTAGGCAGGCTGACCACTGACCAAAGTGAACACACCAACAAGCAGTGTTTCTTCACGGTCTGTGTTTCAGTTCTGGCATTCAAGTTCTTACCCTGACTTCCCTCATTTATGAACTGTGAGTAGAATATGTAAGCCAAATAAACTCCTTCCTACCCAAGTTGCTTTTGGTTAGTATCTTTTGTCAGAGAAACAGATCCAAACTAGGGAACATTTTTTATTTTGGAGTCAGGGTCTCCCTTTAGTCTCAGCTGGCCTGGAACTCGCTCTGTAGACCAGGCTGGCCTTGAACTCACAGAGATCTGCCTGCCTCTGCCTCCAGAGTGCTGGGATTAAAGATATGCCCCACCACACCCAGCACTAAAGATGGTTCTTAGCCGCCATGTGGATGCTGAGACTTGGACCCCGGTCCTCTACAAGAGCAGTCAGTGCTTTTAACCACTGAGTCATCTCTCCAGCCCCTATTTTTTTCTTTTTTTAGCTTTGTCCTTATAATTGAATTTTTATGGTAATCATATAATTTGATCCTCTCCCCTCTCCCTACCCCCCCTTATTGCCTCTACCCAATTTAATGTCATATTCATAACATTGCCCCTCCCAGCAACCATCTGTTGCTATACTTTCCCTAGGTGGAGTTGGAGCTTCTTACCCACTTCCTTATGCCTATGCTGGGATTTTTTTTCTGGTTTGAGCTTGCATGCTGTCACCATTGCTGTGAGTTTATGTGAATAACTTACCAGCTTTCTGGAAAATTCTATTTCCTCATGATCATCCATGTCCCCTTGTTCTTACAGTCTTTCTACCCTCTCATCTGCAATGGCCTCTGAGCCTTGGGTGGCTCTCTGTCTCTCTGTCTCTCTGTGACTGCTTCCAGGGCATGTTTAGAGAAGTAGAAGCCACACACAGCAAGTCTACTTCCTAATGATAAGACAGGGTGGACCAGGACAGAACTGAGTGGTTGACAGCTTCAGATGGCCTTGGATTTCATGGGGTGGTGGTGCCCTCTGGAGAGACTCCCAGAGTTGTTCCTAGGTTCACTATATGACTCAGGTCTCAGGTGGGTTGTAGTCTTCCTCTGCTCCAGGATGAGAAGGTCCCCTCATCTCTTCTGCCCAGCTCTTCACCTCCCTTTGCAGCTTCTGCTGATGACCTTGTCTCATATTTGTCAGTGGAAACAAAGACCAGTAGTCAGGGATGTCTTCTGTCTTTCACTGAAGTCACCAGCCCTCTGCTTCTCCATGGAGAGATCATTCCTACATTGCCCCTGAATCAACTCCGCTTTATCTCCACCTCATCCCTCTCAACCTCCTCAAGAACGTATCTTATGCATTCTCTCTCTCTCACACACACACTTTTTTAGGGATTTAAAAAATATTTATTTATATTTATCTTAGCTATATGAGTGTTTTGCCTGTGTGTATGTAAGTGTTCTATGTACAGGGCAGAAGAGGCTATTGCATCCATCACTGGAACTGGGTTTATGGAAGGTTTTAGCTTCCATGTGGGTGCTGGGAATTTAACATGGATCCTCTGCAAGAACAGCCAGTGCTCTTAACTGCTGAACCATCTCTCTATCCCCAAGAAAGTGTTTTAAAAATTGTTATTTTGCTGGAGAGATGGCCTAGCAGTTAAGAGCACTGACTGCTCTTGCAGAAGACGCAGGTTCGATCCCCAGCACCCACATGGTGGCTGAGAACCGTCTGTAACTCCAATTCCAGGAGAACTCCAGTTCCAGGGGAATCTGACACCCTTTTCTGACCTCCGCGGCATTGCATGACATGGGTGCACAGACCTACATGCAGACAGTACATTCATACACATAAAAATAAAAGTTTTAAAAATTAAAAAAATTATTATTTTGTATTGTGGGTAAAAAGTACCTAATGCCAAGGGTGTGGATATTTTTCTATATTACACAGCTAGTTGCCATCAGGGAATTAAAAATCTTGTACATAGACATCTCTCTTCTTTCCTTCCTCACATAGTGGGTCCGAAAGTGGACCAGAACAGTGAAATGAGCAGGAAACTTGGAGTCTGCTCCTTCTATGGTATCTTTCTTGATAACCATTTCTAGAGCTTTTATTTATTTTTTTAATGCCTTTCTGGGTCATGCTGCTTTAGTTCTTAAAAAAATTCCTACCAGGGCCAGTTGTGGTGGTAGACGCCTTTAATCCCAGCACTTGGGAGGCAGAGGCAGACTGATCTCTGTGAGTCCAAAGCCAGTCTGGTCTTCATAGTGACCTCCAGGACAGCTGGGGCTACAAGGAGACCCTGTCTCAAAAAGACCAAAAAAAAAAAAAATCCTACCAATGAGACCAGCCTGATCTAAAAATAAATCCTACTAAAATCTATTGAAATAAAAAAGATTGATATAATTTCCTTTTCTAGATGGTCCTGCTATTGTTTCAACAAACCTGTGCTGCCTTTCACTTTCTGTCTACCTCTTTATTGCTTACCCAGCCAGTTTTCTTGAAGCCTTTTTGAACTCATTCACACTGTGATTTCACTTCTCATCATCCCCTCAAATGCCTTTTTCTACTTTGGAAGAACCACTCACAGCCTTAACAGCAATGGAGAGCTGAAAATCACACAGCACCCAACCGGAGCAATTAACCATTCCTCACCAACAGACATGGTGATATTTTTCCTTAGGAAGAGCCTATATCATGACATGGTTAATCTGGGCAGGAGTCTTGGGTCTGATTCGACCACCTGTAACTTTGGGTGGCTATTGTACTTCTCTAAGCCTCAGTTTCCTTATCTATAAAAACAAGAAACATGTTTTGTGGAATTGTGAAAAGAAAGAGATAATACTAAAAGACTTTCAATTAGTTTTGTTTTAAACTCAATATATAATCATTTCTTTAAGAATTGTAAAGAAAAAAAAGAGAATCGTAAAGTACATAGCTTCAAAAAAATCCATAAAATCAATTCAGTTGGCAGTTCGGGTACTGATTTTTCTTGAAACATAAGAGCAATGACATTGATTTTACTATTCATGATTTTTTTAAATCACAAATTTTGATAGACCTGCTAATCTTCTTTTCCTCATTCTGTAAAGATGTGTTTTATCTGTTGCTACAGTTGATTGCACTTAAGAAAAGTCTCGGATTAACCTGAGTAAGAATTTAAAAATGAAAGGATAAAGGATACCATACTTGTAAAAAGATACTTTTTTTTTCTTTTTGAAACAGTCTTCCTGTAGCCTCAGCTGGCCAGGAACTCACTATGTAGATGAGGCTGGCCCTGAACTCACTTTGATCTAGTTGCCTCTGCCTCCTGAGTGCTGGGATTAAAGGCGTGTACCAACACACCCAGCTAAAAAGATATTTTTAAAAAGACATAACTTTTTACTGTCCCATTAGCATGTTCTTAACAAACATCTAGAAACTGCCCATTCACATTGTAACTTTGTGCTCTGACTGAAACCTTAGCTCCCCCATCTGTACATTATAATGATGAGTTCAATGTGTCTTCTCAGAAAAATGTATGGATATGTTTGGGGACTTCTAGTGTAGAAAGTTCCTCCCTTTTCTGTAGAAGCTACCAGAAACAATACTTCCTTCTGCTCTGGATGGCTAGAGCTGAGCTTGTAAGACTAGCATAATATGACTTTTCTCATTTTTACCTTGAAATGAAAGCTGAATTAGAGTTGAAAAAAGTAGATATATTTGTCATCATATGCCTCAAGTAAATCAGAAAGGATTTGAATCTGGAACTAATTCTATGTGAGTAAAATAGTAATTCCTTTCTACTGTAACCCAATTTGAGTTAGCTTTTTAGTTCCTTACAAACAAAGAATCCCTAATAGTCCATTAAAGTGGATACAGTCGGATGTACTACTGGGTTGCTATACCAAGTGTCCTACTCTGTGCACTCACAGATTCGGTGTTACCCTAATGTTCAACACAGTGTGTATATACGCCTCCTGATGGCCTGCACTGACCTGTTTTGAAAAATTCGTTAGCTTGTGACTTTCAGCAAGTGTCTTCTTCACGTCTAGGAAAATGTTCTAGAATTATGCAGTAGAATAATGAAACGTTATTGTGCTTGCAGTGGGCAGCAACAAGGTAAAATATTTAGGAAGGTTGTTCTGAGACAGGCACCTTGCTCGTCTCCAAGGTTTCAGATTTAAATTTTTGGTATTGTGCTTGTTTGAAGGTTATCTCCATCTCAGATTGACGGTTCCAGGGAATTAGAGTCCATTGTGGCGTGGCGGGGAGGCATGGTGGCAGGAGCTGGAGCAGAAAGCTGAAGTTTACATCTTCCAGT
This sequence comes from Rhizomys pruinosus, assembly GCA_009823505.1. NCBI lineage: Eukaryota > Metazoa > Chordata > Mammalia > Rodentia > Spalacidae > Rhizomys > Rhizomys pruinosus. The sequence goes on from VZQC01007897.1 coordinate 275,357, forward strand.
GAGCACAGGAAGCAGAGAGCTAGGGCACATTATATAATGCACTTTGATTATATTCAACTACAAAGAGGGTAACTATTAGGCAAGTAAGTGATCTGACAGTGTTGTGTGCTTCATTTAATATAAACATCAATTCTATTTCTATTCACTAAGAGTAAAAAATTTACAAGGAAATTAATAAAACAAAATTTTGCTGCAGTAGGTCACTTCCTGCAAACAGCATTGCCTAATTACCATTTCCTTTATGAGTCAAACTCTTCTATTTGCCCCAGAGAAAGAATTTCACTCAATTCTAGCTTAGTGAACCAATGAGTTTATTGGGGAAGTGAGAAGTTACTTACAGGATCACTGATAATTCATCATATTCATTTAACAAAACAATAGCAATTGTTTCCCACTCTGGGGCCCACGACCTCCCCAGCCTTTTGCTCTGGCTATTGTACTATAATGTGACATCTTTCCTGTGGGATGGGCCTTAAATCAAGTCAGAGAGTAGTTGATTATATCCATCACAGTTGTGCTACGGTGGGAGCAGTGAGAGCATCTTGCCTGGCACATTGGGACTGTAACACAGAAGCTGATACACTGAGCTGGTCTCCTGGTGGCAATTCTCCCCCAGCAGCCTTCATGGTGCCTGCTGGCTCTATGAAAGCCAGCCAGCTTCCAGTTGAGTCTCAATCTGATTTCTCCATGGCCTGCAGTCAATACTATGTGGTGACTTCAGCATTAGAGACTTGCCATCTAGTCATGAACCTGACAGCAGTGGCAGTAGCATATATGGTCTTTGGCCTCTCATCTCTGTGCCAGCCAACATCTAAGGAGGCATTGCATCCCTGATACTAGGGTTCTCATCCAACAGCTAACCATGGGGAATGTCTTTCCCCAGTCATGAAGGGTTCCTTCCTTCAAATTCCTTAACTGCAGGCTTTGGTGCTCTTCCAGATGCTTTTACAAATATTTAAGGTCTGGCAATACATAAACAGAAATATTTATACAGCCTAGGCAGGACCTCTGAAGTCCCACCACTGTTTACTCCAAGTGAGTGCCAATTGGCCTTGGGCAACTAAGCAGATATTGTAAAGAAATATTAAAAACAATCAAAATGGCACAAAATATCTCATTTTTATTAGTTATTTTGTCAATAGAGAAAAGTTGGGTACAACAGCTTAGATATTGGATAGTACCCCACTCTAGGGGTAGAGAAGTAAGAGTTTTTTAATTTATTTATTTATTGTTTTATATATATTTTTGTACAAGATTATGTTACAAATCAAATCTAGACCCGTGTCTCCCTCCCTACCCCCCCACACCACCAGAGCTCATGCATTCTGCCAAACATGTTTTTCATATTTTTCTCAGTCTTTCTCAAAATTCTCGATGTAGAAGTTGACTGTTTCAAGAAGTTCACCATTTCAGTCAGTTCTTTGACGCTGACTTTTCTGTTCTCCTCCTCCTCCTCCTCCTCCTCCTCCTCCTCCTCCTCCTCCTCCTCCTTCTTCTTCTTCTTCTTCTTCTTCATAGGCATCACTCCCAACTGCTTGGACAAAAGCTCAAGGAGCCCTGGACAAGAAATACTTACAACTAGGTAATTGGCGCTAGCATCCACAGATGAGGGATACCATACATCATTTGTTTTTCTGGGACTGTGTTACTTCACTTAACATAATATCTTCTAGTTCCATCCATTTACAGTTTTTATTATAACTGCAAAGTTCATGATGTCATCTTTCTTTACTGTTGCATAGAACTCCATTGTGTAGATGTACCACATTTTCTCTATCCACTCGTCAGTTGAGGGGCACTTGGGTTGGTTCCATCTTTTTGTTATCATGAGGAGCTGCAATAAATATGGCTATGCAAGTATCTCTGCAGTAATATATATATCTTGTGGCTATATACCCAGGAGTGGTATGAGTAGGTCAGGTAGTAAGCTCATTTTGAGTCTTCCAAGGGTTCTCCACACTGCTTTCCATAGTGGCTGTATGACTTTACATTCCCATCAGCAGTGGATGAGTGTTCCCCTTTCCCCACAACCTCTCCAGCACTTGGTATCATTGTTTTCTTGATCCTAGCCAATCTTATCAGAGTGAGATGATATCTTAAAGTGGTTTTAATTTGCCTTTCCTTAATTATTAGCGCTATTGAGCATTTTTAAAGATGTTTCTCAGCCATCTCTAATTCCTCACGTGTAAAGTCTCTGTTCAGGTCTTTGCTCCATCTTTTGAGTGATTCATTTGTTTTCTTTCTTCTTTGTTTTAGAGTAGTTTATATACTCTGGAAATCAATGCTTTGTCAGACATATTATTGGTGAATGTTTCCTCCCACTCTGTGGGTTTTCTCTTCACTTCCTTGATTGTTTCTTTTGATGTACAGAAGCTTTTGAGTTTAATGTGGTCCCATTTGTCAATCGTCGACCTTAATTCTTGCGCAGCTGCTGTCTGATTTAGGAAGTCTTTTCCTACACCTATGTCTTATAGGCTGCTGCCAACTTTTTCTTTTGTTGCCTTCAGAGTTTTGGGTTTCACATTGATGTCTTTGATACATCTTGAGTTGACTTTCATACAGGGCAAGAAGTAGAGGTTTAATTTTATTCTACAAGTGGTGGTCCAGTTTTGCCAACACCACTTGCTGAAGATGCTGTCTTTCCTCCATTGTGTCTTCTTGGCCCCCTTGTCAAGAGGTGGCTGAAATTGTATGTGCCAGTTTGGATCTTCAGTTTTGTTTCATTGGTCAACAGGTCTGTTTTGTGCCAGTATCAAGCTGTTTTTATGACTATAGCCCTGTAGTATAGCTTGAAGTCTGGTATAGATATCCCCCCTGTATTGTTCTTTTCGCTCAGGGTTGCTTTGGCTATTCAGGATCTTTTGTTTTTTCAAATTAAGGACTTTTTTCCCAATGTGAAGAAACTCTTGGGGATTTTAATTGGGATTGCATTGAATCTGTATATTAGTTTGGGTAGAATGGACATTTTTACTATGTTAATTTTCCCAATCCATGAGCATGGGCGGCCTTTCCATCTTTTTCAAATTCCTTCTTCAGGGGTTTAAATTTTTTTTGTGTAGAGATCTTTTGTGTGTTTGGTTAGGTTAGTTCCTAGGAATTGTATTGTTTTTTTTAGCCAATTGAGGCTATTGTGAGTAAGAAGGTCTCCTTGTATTCCTTTTTAGTTGCTTGCTTGTGGTGTAAAGAAAGGCTACTGATTTTTCTAGGTTAATCTTGTAGCCTGCAACTTTATTGAAACTCTTAATCATTTCTGGGAGCTTTCTGATGGGTTTTTTAGCATCCCTTAGGTAAACAATCATATCATCAGCAAAAAGGGATAGCTTGACTTCTTCTTTTCCAATTAGTACTCCTTTAATTTCCTTTTCTTGCCTTATTGCCCTAGCAAGTGTTTCAAGCACTATATTGAAGAGGAGTGGTGACAGGGGGCAGCCTTACTGAGTTCCTACCTTTAAGGGGAATGTTTCTGTCTATTCTCCATTTAGGATGATATTGGCTGTGGGTTTCCTGTATATGGCTTTGATTACATTGAGGAATGATCCCTCCAAACCAATTCCTCCTAGGACTTTAAGCATGAAGGGATGCTGGATTTTGTCGAAGGCTTTTCTGCATCAATTGAGATGATTGTATGGTTTTGTCTTTCAGTCCATTTATGTGTTTCACAATATTTATTGATTTACGTATGTTGAACCATCCCTGCATCTCAGGTATGAATCCAACTTGGTCATGATGGATGATATTTTTGATGTGGGTCTGTATGCGGTTTGCAAGTATTTTGTTGAGAATTTTTGCATTTGTGTTCATTAATGACATGGGTCCATAGTTCTACTTCTTGGTTGTATCCTTGCCTGGTTTTGGTATTAGAGTGATGCTGGCTTCATAGAAGGAATTTTGGAGATTTCCCTCTGCTTGAATCCTTCTGAACAATTTGAGTAATAATTGTTGTAAGTCTTTTTGAAATGTTTTGTATAATTCTGCCATGAAACTATCTGGGCCTGGGCTTTTTTTAGTTGGGACGTTTCTTGTTACATCTTCAATTTCTTCATATATTACGGATCTGTTTAAGCTGTTGATATGTTCTTGGTTAAGCTTTCATGATTCCCAGGATTTCAGATATTCGTCCATTTCTTCTAGGTTTTCAAATTTAGTAGAGTATAGGTTTTTGAAGTATTCCCATATGATTGTCTGGATCTTTTCATTGTCTGTTGTGATGTTTCCCTTTTCATCACACAGTCTATTGGTTTGGAGTTGTTCTTTCTTTCTTTTGGTTAACTGAGCTAGAGGTCTGTCTATCTTTCTAATGAAAGCTTAAGAAGAGGTCTGTCTATCTTGTTTATTCTCTCAAAGAACCAACTTTTGGGTTCATTTATTTTTTTGTATTGTTTTCTTTGTATTTCATTGATTTCTGCTCTGATTTTTGTTATTTCTTCCTGTCTGTTGGATTTGTTGTTGTCTCTCAAGTGCTTTTAGCTGTAGTGTTAGATCGTTCACTTGTGCTCTTTCTCTTTTCTGATGTAGGCACTGAGGGCTATAAACTTCCCTCTTAGGACTGCTTTTAAAGTATCCCATAGGTTTTGTTGTGTTGTATTATCATTGTCATTCAATTCCAGGAATGCTTTTATTTCTTTCTTTATTTCTTCCTTGACCCATTCATTATTCAGGAGTGTGTTGTTTAGTCTCCATGTATTCTTGTAGATGGTAGGGCTTTTCTCATGTTGATATTGAGCTTTATTGCATTATGTTCTGATAGAATGCATGAAATTATTTCAATCTTTTTGTATTTGTTGAAGTTCTGTGTCCCAGTATGTGGTGTATTTTGGAGAATCTTCTGTGGGGTGCTGAGTAGAAAGTGTATTCTCTGGTATTTGGTTGGAATCCCAGTAGAGGTCCATGAGGTCCATTTGGTGTATCATATCATTCAGTTCAGATGTCTCTCTGTTTATTCTTTATTTTTTTTAGGTAGGAAGGACAGACAAGGGGGTGGCTGAACTGAGCCCTGATCTGTTTATTCTTTATCTGGTTGATCTGTCCAAAGGACTCAGTGGGGTATTGAAGTCCCCTAATATGAGTGTGCTCGGGTTAATCTGTGCATTGAAGTCCTAGAGAATTGTCTTTATAAAGTTGGTGCACCAGAGTTTGGTACTTATATATTCATGATTGTGAAGTCTTCATGGTCAATTGTTTCTTTGATAAAGATGTAATGGCCCTCTTTATCTCTTCTGATGTCTTTTACTTTGAAGTCTATTTTGTCTGATATTAAAATAGTAACACCTGCTTTCTTTTTGGTACCCTTTGCTTGGAATATTTTTTTCCATCCCTTCACCTTAAGTTGGTGCCTATCCTTGAGAGTGAGATGGGTTTCCTAATCCAATCTCCCAGTCTATGTCTTTTGATTAGGGAGTTTAGTCCATTAAATTTAAGGTTATAATTGAAAGATGTGTGTTGCTTCCTTTCACCTTATAATCCATTTGCATTTTTAGTCTCAGTTTCTACTTCTGCAGTTATGTTTTTATTCATTTCTCTTTCTAGGTGCCTGGGGATAGTTGCTCCTCTCTTCTATCCTTTGAATTGCTTCAAATAGTCTCTGAAGGGTTGGTTTTCCAGACATGTATTCTATCATCTTGTTTATGTCATGGAAGATTTTTCTTTCTCCTTCAACTATAATCAACATTTTTGCTGAATATAGTAACCTGGGATGTTATCGATAATCCTTTAACCTTGGGAATGCTTTGCTTCAGGTTCTTCTTGCTTTCATAGTTTGCACTGAGAAGTCAGTTGTAATTCTGATGGGTTTACCATTATATGTAACTTGTTTTTGTCTTGTGGCTTTCAGAAGTTTGTCTTTGTTTTGGGTGTCTAGCATTTTAACTATGATATGGCATGGGGAGTTTTTCATCTGATCTTGTCTGTTTAGAGTTCTATGTGCTTCTTGTATTTGTACTGGTTTGTCTTTTTTTAGTTTGGGGAAATTTTCATGTATTATTCTGTTGAAGATCTGATCAATACCATTCTCTTGGGATTCTTCTTCTTCCTCTATGATGTGGAGGTTTGATCTTTTCATAGTTAGGGTTGTTCCACTTTTGTGTATTTTTAAATTTTTCATAATCTTCTTGAGCTTTTTAGTTGTTCTGTGTTATCTTCCAGGTCTGATATTCTTTGTTCTGCTTCCTCCATTCTATTTCTGAGGCTTTTTCCATTCATTTCCTCTTGATTGGATGAGTGTTCTATTTCCTTTTTCATTTCATCCTGTGATTTCTTTAGTATTTCCACTTCCTTTTGGAGATTCTCAATCTCTTCCTCTAGCTCCTTGCTTCACTGGTTGGTTTCCATTTTCAGTGTTTCTACTTCCTTCTAGTGTTTGTCAATCTTTCCCTCTAGGTCTTTCTTGAGTTTTTCATTCTCTCTCTTTAGTTCTCTGATTTGTTCTTTATATTCTTTGATTTCTTTTAATACGTCTGCAATTGTTCCTCTAAGATCTGTGTCCTGGGCCATCCCAGGGGGACTCCACTGTAGGAATCTCCCACAGGGTTGGTAGAGCTTGGTGTGGAATTATCCTGTACCTTTCCCATGTTGTCCCTTCGTTGTGTCCCTGGCATGTGGGCTTCCCTTTTTGCCTGTATTCCAATGCGAATTGCAAATGCCTCTTCACTATATTGAAGGCTTGCTTTCCTTGCCTCCTTCAGATGCCTTTTTTTCTCCTTGTTTATGGAATGTTGACTTGTCTAGGTTTCAGGCTTTCAATTTTGTTTATATATTGGAAGTCTAACTCACTCTTCCCTTTCTGTTCTGAAGGTTCTCAAAAAATGCACTTGGACACTCTCTCACCAATTCCAGTTAGCAGGAGTTGCAGGGGAGTAATCTGTGCTTCAGGTGGTCCTGGGAAGTCCCTGATCTAAGCTCTGTGCACTCAAGTCTCACAATGTCAACAGGCCAACCTTTAATACCAGCTAGCAGGGTGACTCCACCCAGACAGCCACATAAGACAATGATTTAACTATCCAACAAACCAATGAAACAACTATCCGACAACCCAGAGAGATCTATCCAACAATCCAACTGGCTGAAGCACCCGACTCCTACCTGTGCTTCAGGTGGTCCTGGGAAATCCCTGATCTAAGCTCTGTGTACTCAAGTCTATAATTAAGATTTTTGAAAAAGATATAGAGCTTGACCCCAACATTGAAAAGGGCCCGTTGAAGACAAAAAGGTCAAAGTCAAGATTATTCTGTAGACTTAGTTAAAGAAGTAAGCCTGTTAATTTCTGGAGGAAGTGATCAGGCAGCAAGCTGCAACTTGGGCCAAGTTATACAGTGGAGAGAGATCTGATATTAATAGTCTATTAAGTTTAGTGTCTAGAAATCAAATTTTTTTTGGGTCTTTTCGAGACAGGGTCTCCCTGTAGCCCCAACTGTACTGGAACTCACTCTGTAGACCAGGCTGGCCTTGAACTCTCAAAGATCCACCTGCCTCTGCCTCCCAAGTGCTACGATTAAAGGCGTGCGCCACCACGCCCGGCTAGAAATCAAATTTTTGAGAATATTTTCCATCCAAGGAGAAAGGGCATGAGACTACTTGAGTTGCAACATTTATCACCAGGTGTCTTTTGTAGGCAGAAGAAATGCCATCGCCTAGGGGGTTCTTGCCACATTGACTCCTGAGGGATGCTTTAGTCTGAGGAGTTCCTAAGATTAAGGGTCCTGCCTGCTGGGAGGAGGTGAAATCTGGTTTTACCAGTTAGTCATGTCATATTGATCTTAGCAGTACTCACAAATCATCCCCTAGTATTAGAAATAAAAGCTGAGGGCAAGGACCCCATCAGCACCACACACATGGACAAAGCAAAGGGAACTCGGCAATCAGATTTTACTTTTGCAAAAAGATGACTTGCACAATCACCAAGATCCAGAAAGTTGGGGGGCTTTTATTATCACTAACAGGAGAGAATTGAGTCTTTTCCCCATTGGCTGGGGTCTGACTTCACAGTCTTTCCCGGTTGGCCAGTTTAAAAGAATTGGCCAGAAATGCATCAGGACCTTTCCTTAAACAAAAGTCTTATGGGGTGTGGTGGGATTAAAAGATTAGAATTTCTCAGGGCTGAAGAGATGGCCTAGCAGTTAAGAGTGCCAACTGCTCTTGCAGAGGACCTGGGTTCGATCCCCAGCACCCACATGGCAGCTGAGAGCCATCTTTAACTCCAGTTCCAGGTGAATCTGACGCCCTCTTCTGACCTCCCCGGCATTGCATGACGCAGGTGCACAAACCTACATGCAGACAGTACATTCATACACATACAAAAATAAATAAAAATTTTTTAAAAAGTTTAAAAAAAAAGATTAGAATTTCTAAGCCTGGCATGGTGGTGCATGCCTTTAATCCTAGCACTTGGGAGGCAGAGGCAGGTGGATCTTTGTAAGTTCAAGGCTAGCCTGTTCTACACAGTGAGTTCCAGGACAGCTGGGGCTACAGGGAGACCCTGTCTCGAAAAGACTAAAAAAAAAATAAATAAATAAAAAATAAATAAATAAATAAAAGATTAGAATTTCTTATTATAAACCAAGTTCCAAGTACTATAGGGTTTGAAAGGAAAACAAAACACTATATAATATTTCTTATATTAGAGAAAGGGGAAAACTCACTGTCTTGGAAAAACTGAAACTGATTACCCTTAAGTTTCTCAAACAAAAAACTATGAATGTGAAACTATCCCAGCAGGAGCAAAAATATTCTAAAACACAAGTGGCCTTCTGACTATCAGACTAACGAAACTGTCCATGCAAAAGCACAAATGCTAACCTCAAAGGGGATAAGACATAGCTTATTCTGGAGCCAAATATAAGTGACCAAGGCCTAAAACACAGATTTAAGTCACCCCAAATTCCAGGGTTTTTTTTTTTTTTTTTTTGGTCTTTTCGAGACAGGGTCTCTCTGTAGCCCAGCTGCCCTGGAATTCGCTCTGTAAACCAGGCTGGCCTTGAAGTCACAAAGATCTGCCTGCCTCTGCCTCCCAAGTGCTAGGATTAAAGGCATGTGCCACCACGCCTGGCTCCAGGTTTTAATATAGAGCCATTTTTATGGCATTTTTATGGTAACAGAACAAAAAAGTTCATAAATCAAGACAATTTTCAAATACATTGGTGGAAACAGCTGGCAGGTTAAAGCAAATTGAGGAAACCTCTGCTATAGGCCTCAGATGCCATCTGATAACTAACATTCTTAGCTTTTGGTTGTGTGGAAAGTAGTGCTCTGTTTGTACATTTAAATCTAAGGATTTTCCTAATGCTCACAAACCTCTCTGGTCAGGTACAGTGGAGGGGAGCAAACAGGGCTTAAGAGCCCCCAAGAGAATTTGGCTCTGGACTTGCAATGTTCCAAACTCTTCATAATATACCAAGCTTCTGATCATTTACTCGACTTGCAGAAGGCTCAGTAAAAGGTGCAACTTCTTTCCAGAAACTTCTCCACAGTCCCCAAGAAAAGAACTTTCCCAAGAGACCTGTGCTGAGAGAAGAAGAGAGCTGAAGCCCAGTGCCAACTCCAGGAGGAACGCTCCCGGGTTGATTTCCACAGTTCTAAGAACTACTGAGACCACGATGTGAGAGTGGTTGGAGCCAAGACAATGAGTCTGTGTTGGGTGGGGACTGAACCTCACCAGGACTATTTAATTATGCAAACATCTGGGCCTGTATTTAAACTTAAGCCTCCTGTCAGGACCCAGAAGATGGACTTTGGGATGAAAGGTATCTTTATTTGTTCCTCTTATCAGTCTGTTCACAGACTGGGGAAACTGAGGTCTTTAGGTTCTTAGTATCATTAGTAAAATAATTTCAAAATGAACTTGGAAGGAAACTTGACAATTCTTTGTCCTTTTTAAAATTATCTATTTATTTATTGGCCTTTTTGAGACAGGGTTTCCTTGTCACCCCAACTGGCCTAGAACTCAAAATGTAAACCAGTTGGCCTTGAACTCACAGAGATCTGCCTGCCTCTGCCTCCCAAATGCTGGTATTAAAGCTGTGTGCCACCACACCCTACTGAAACTTGACAATTTTAAGCAAAGCAATAGCATATGCAAGCAGAAAATCCCTGAAGCTGCCAGGAAAAAGAAAGATATGAGAGAATGCACACTTAGGCTTTTGACCTATATTGGAAAAGGAGAAAAAGAAAACCATACTAAGTGCCAAGCCTTACATCTAAGTACAAAGTTCTATGAGCACCCAATTCCAGAGGATGGCCTGTTGGCTATGACCTAACCATGTGGGTGTTTGGGGAAATGTGGAAGATTTTGGAAGTATGGGCTAGAAAAGCGCTATTCTGTTGCTGTTGATGCTTCCAGGGGAATTAGAGTCAATCATGTCTAGGAGGCACAGAGGCAGGAGGTGCCCAAGCAGGAGCACAAAGCAGAGAGTGACTAGAGGTTCATGTCTTTTAGT
>VZQC01007901.1:6166-33286 GCA_009823505.1 Rhizomys pruinosus
TTGGATTCCCCTGGAACTGGAGTTCTCCTGGAATTGGAGTTTCGGACAGTTCTCGGCCGCCATGTGGGTGCTGGGGATCGAACCCGGGTCCTCTGCAAGAGCGGTCGGTGCTCTTAACTGCTAGGCCATCTCTCCAGCCCCCAAAATTGTGAAATTTAAATAATTCCATTTCATGGTTAAAATCTTTAATTATGATCATGAATATATCTCAGCTGTCCAGCAATTCTCTAACGTGCACGAAATCCAGAATGTTATCTCCTGCATACCCTGTATCACAAACAGCACACACACACACACACACACACACACACACACACACACAAATAGTCTTTCTTCCTCTCAAAAAGGTCAGTAAAATGAGCTCTGTTTTGAAAGATAAAATAGAGAGATCCATATTCCAGATGAAATGCCCACCTTAAACTCATTCACAGTACTTAATTTTTCCAAAGTCTAGATCTGAATTTCTCCCCTAAAATTGACATACAAGTACCTTCTGAAATTGTTTTGGTTCAACTATATTTTTATTTAATGTATATTTTATTTAATTTTTATTGACATTTTCTACATTTCATATAATAGATCTTAATCAAATTTAGGATTTTTGTCCAATAGCACCCCCATACCCTCCACTGGATTACATGCATTCTATCATATGTGTTGAGGCCTATCTTGTCAAGCATTTATACCCAGATGTCCTTTGGTGCATGTTCATCCACTGGAGTATAGTCATCCGACCCACAGTCATTCTCTTGAAGATAATCTCTTCTTCACCCAGCAGCAATCTGTCCCCAATAGTTCCATGGCTAAGGGTCTGCTGTAATATCCTCCATCTGTTGCAAAATAAGCTTATTTGATGAGTGGTGTATGATATATTTGTCTGTAAATTTAAGCATTCATATTTATAATACAGTAAAAATTTCATTTGTCTACACATGTCTGAGAAAGAGCTTTCTCTAGGACCTCTTCATCCATGTGTATTTGCTATATTTGTAGTGCCACCCATGAGTCCTCCTCCCAGTGAGAAGGCTTTAATTTCAACTATATAGCTTTTGATCACACCAGTAGGGATGGTTTGCTGTGCGAGTTATTAGTCGTTAAAACTGGGTTGAACCAATGACTTTTTTTTTACCCTTAGCATCTTGCATAATGTCCTCTAGAACTAAGAGAGCTAATTTTTATTGTTATATATTTCTTAGGATGAACTCAGGATGCATACAAATTGTTTTCTTTCTGTGGGATAGCATTTTATACTTTTGGATTTCTATTCTTTAGGTTTTGATAAATGGAATTATTCAGTGCCCCTGAAACTGCTAATTAAATTACTCCTTATATCCTAGACCCCTATTGCACAAATTCATAGCAACCTGCACTATTAATTTAGTAATGCATTCTGTACTTTGTTAAAATACATTTAGTTATTTGGGGCTGGAGAGATGGCTGACCAGTTAAGAGCACCGACTTCTCTTGCAGAGGACCCAGGTTTGATTCCCAGCAACCACATGGTAGCTAAGAACCATCTTTAACTCCAGTTCCAGGGGCATCTGACACCCTCTTCTGACCTCTGCAGCATTGCACAACAGGGGTGCATCAACCTACATGCAGACAGTACATTCATACACATAAAAATAGTAATAAAAATATTTAGTTATTTTTATATTATTAGGTGAATATTTCAATAGAAATATAACATTTTTAACTTTAAGACATATATTAATTTTATTTACAATTATATGTATGTGTGTGTGTGTGTGTGTGTGTGTTTGAATGTGGGATTGTGTAAATCCCTCAGGAAGGCAGAAGAGGGCATCAGATTCTGTGTTTTGCACTGAGTTCATGTTCTCTTGCTAAAGAAGTGTAACATTTTTATTTTGAGACAGGGTCTCCCTGTGCCACAACTGACCTGGAACTCACTCTGTAGACCAGGCTGGCATTGAACTCACAGAGATCTGCTACTTCTGCTGGGATTACAGGTGTGCACCACCACACCCGGCTCAGAATTGTAATTTCTTAATCATTGAGCCATCTCTCCAAGTTCTTGTTCCATGTTTGAACTGTGATATGGTATCTTCTGCTTAGGAGATACTTAAATACTTGGTACATCAATAATCATCTCCTTAAAAAACCATTAATTTGCAAAGATATTCAAGAACTAAACTACTTCACAATACTTAAAGTAGTAAATGAGATGTCACAGTGCATAATATTAACACACTAAGAGAAAAGATGCCTCCAAGAAGATATGAAAGGAAAAGTTGTCCATTTCACTTCATCCCCAGTATTAGCAAATCAACAGCACAGCACGAATAATGATTCCTCTGTATTAGATAGTTTTAATGGTCAACCTGACATACCTGGGTAGGGAAACTCTCAACTGAGGAAGTACCTTCATTGTACTGCCCTGTGCCCATGTCTCTGGGACATGTTCTTGATCATTGACTTATGTAGGAGGACACTGTGAGGTGCACCACATTGGAAAGGTGGTCTTGTGTTGTATAAGAAAGAGGCTGCTTAAAGCATGCAGACAGGAGCTCCCTCTGCTCCCATCAACAGTACACAGTGTCCCAGTGCACAAACCAGTCCAGAAAGCAAAGAGCACACTCTCTGATTACAAAGTGAGTCACTCCCTTTAGAAAAGATCAGCTCTGCACCCAGTACTTGCCTCCTGCAGTGCATTTCTACCATTTTCATATGGTATTAACACAACTGGTCACATGATGAAAAACAGTAACTAGCAAGTAGCAAGTATACTTCAGTCACAGTCTGACTTGCCAGTGGAATGATCTGGGTTGTTTTAAAATGCTAAGCGAGTGAGTCTGAGTGAACCACAAAAGGGTGTGAGGTTTGATGGGCAGAAGCCTCTCACTTTTTTCTGATATTTGCTCTTAGAAAAATAGGTAGGATTTGTGTGGTTTCAAAGCTGGGACTTATTCTCATAGTGCCTGGTGTGTGCATGTCACGCACTGAGCACTCAATAGCCCTTAATGAGGAGGAGAGAGTCTGAAGCTCCAAATTGTCAACTCTTCTCACTGAATATGTACAGACTCTTCATAACTTTGTTCTCTGCTTAATAGACATGTAAACAACTATCCAGAAGTCTCAAGCAGAAAAGGGAGCCTGACTCCTCTGAAGGTGCCTTACCGAGTTGTGCTTTTCTATTTTCATGTGTCAAAGGAGTTGGACAGAATCTTTAACTTGAATATCTTATACATGAGATGCTATGAAATAAATTTTGACCTGTGGACATAATAAGAAAGAAAGAAAGAAAGAAAGAAAGAAAGAAAGAGAGAGAGAGAGAGAGAGAGAGAGAGAGAGAGAGAGAAAGAAAGAAAGAAAGAAAGAAAGAAAGAAAGAAAGAAAGAAAGAAAGAAAGAAAGAAAGAAAGAAAGAAAGAAAGAAAGAAAGGAAGAAAGAAAGAAAGGAAGGAAGGAAGGCTGAGCACCAGAGCAATCCAGTAAGAAGTTTACCTCCATGGTCTGTGCTCCCAGTTTCCACTCCTTTCCTCCACAAGTTGGCTTTGGTTAGTGTTTTTTTGTACATATACTTTATTGAATTTTCATGAATTCCATGCAATAATCATCTTTAACTCCCCCTTTTCAAACTGCATTCACCTTAGCCTGCCTACAGAACTGCATGCATTGTCATATACATTAAAAGCCTATTGAATCAAGTTTCTCCATCAATATTTCCCTCAGTTTGAGCTCATCCACTGGAACCTTCTCAGACTGTGTACTGTCACTCTCTTAAAGAAGATCAATTTTCTCTCCCCCAGCAATAATCAGATGCTAATAGTTACTTGCCAAAGTTGTTGCCTCCTGATCATTTACCCAGTTATATGCTGTGTTTTTTTTTTTTGTCAATTTGAAATTATATGACTCATGGGCATGCTGTTATCATCACTCTAAGTTCATACGAACAAGGTCCCAGGATCTGTAAGTCTCTGTTTCCTTATTGTAAAGCACCTCCTCCCCTGGTTCTTATAATACTTCCTCACCCCATTCCACAATGGTCTCTGAGCCCTGGGTAGGTGAATTTAATATAGGAGTCCTGTCCAGGGACCTGCATAATGAAGTATTTTATTATCTACACTTTGTTCAGTTGTGGCTATTTGTGTTCATCACCTGTTGCATGAGGAAGCTTCATTTATAAGAGTTGAGAGATGCATTAGTATTTTTTTCTATCCCTTGTTCTACTGTGTTCTCTGAGCCATAGGTGTAGAGGTTCAATTGTAGATTTGTGACTTAAACCTGAGAATTTCAAAGATACTTATTTTCTGTGTAACCAACTGTGAAGTAGACTATCATCTGTTGCAAAATAAGCTTCTTTGATGAGTAGTGATTGGCATAATTATCTGTAAATGGAAGGATCCATATTTAGCATTTATTAAGAAATTACATTTGTCTAGGGATAAGATAGACATAGTGTTTTCTCTAAGATCTATGACCTTCCCCACCATGTCTATTTGGCTTTGTTTACAGTGCCACAAATTAGCTTCCTCCCATTGAGCATGTTTTAAATCCAATTAGGGAGTTGTTAATTACCCCAGACAAATGTCACACTACTGTGCCAATATAGTTTGCTGTTGCAGTAATAGCTATTAGGCTTTAAAGCAGGGCTTGGAACATTGATTGATTTCCCCCCTTGACACTTTACACAGTGTCCTCTAAAACTGAGAGCTAGTTTTCACAGAGGAGGCTTCCTGGTCAGTTCCAGCTACATTGCTCTAAGTCTTGTGTCCGAAGTATGCCCTATCTTCAGCAATAACTTTTATTTTGAAGTTCTGGGAGGCAATCAAGGGCTGTGGCAATAGCCTGTGTAATTTCAGGAGTCTTTTGGACTATCCAGGCCAATAACGCCAGGGGTATTTTCTCGTGTCTAGTACTGTTTCTTGTTTTATAACCCTCAGCATTCACACACATGCACTCATGTGGAGATACTGCATATGTATGTTTTGGTATGCCTTTAAACTAGTACATTTTCCTCTGTATATTTTACCACCTAAGCATTTTTTGTCCCTCCCTGTATTGCCTTTCCCCTTCCCTCCCACTTAAGGTACGCCCATTTCCTCATTACCGCCTTGATAATACCTGTCTCATATGATCGATCACCCTACTCTTGAGCTCCTTCTTCCCGTTTACACCCATGGCTCATTGTATAAACTTCCATTTTCCCCTCCCAAACAAATAGCCCCATTTTACCAATTTCACCCTTGGTAACCCCTGCTTCCTACTATTGCTTTCTCTCAGGCTCCTTCTTTTCCTTTACCTCCATGGTTTGTTTACCTTTTTCTGATGCATGCAATTACATCAGGATATATACTTGCATGTAAGATTTGGTGTTAAGGTCCATAAATGTAAAACAACATACCACATTTGTTTCCAGGGTCTGGGTCACTTCATTTAGTTTAACAGTTTAGAGTTCCATCCATGTACTTGAAAATTTCATTATTTCATCTGTATTCACCAGTGAGTAGAACTCTATCATTCAAATGTATCACATTTTCATTTAGGTTCCTTCTGAATCTTAGCTATTTTAAAAAGTGCAATAATGAATGTGGATATACATGTATCTCTGCAGCAAGATGAGTCCTTTGAGTATATGCCAAGGAGTGGCATAATGGGGTCATATGGTAGAATTATTTTTTGTTTCTTTTTAAACCAAAGTCTATTTATTACATATTTATATACAATATTTGATTAACATCTTAGCTATAAGATGGCCATATGTGGCACTGATGTTTCTTTTGGATTCACATAATTAAGGATATTAAGAAAACACATGTATGTCTTGATTATTGTAAATCAAGTATAATTCACACATAAACACCCATAATGATGATTCATTCTTGATTGCTGTATTAAGTACAAACACACAAATAAAAAAAAAGTAATACTTCCTCAGCTTGAGCTGGGGCTTCTTACCAACTTCCCCTCTCCTTACTCAGCTTTTTCTCTGGCTGAGCTTGTTCATGCTTTCACAAGTACTGTGGGTTCATATATGCAAAATTAGAATTAATAGGCCTCTAAAAACACTAATAGAGTAGATGAAGCTGGAGGTAGGAGCAAACTAAGGGTGGAGATGTGGGAAGAGATCAGAATATGTGGAAATATATTGTATCATATTCTCAAAGAATCAATAAAATATTATTAAACCTCCAAAGCCAAAATGCACAGGCAAATGCAAATATCCACTTTACAAATGTACCTTATTGAAGTTACAATGAATGAATCCAGTTTTCAGAATAAAGTAAAAAAAACACATTCTTAATGATTTCTGATTTAGAAAATCCTTTCCTGCGCCTATACCTTGTGAGGTGCTGCCTTTGTTTTCCTCTAAAAGTTTCAGAGTTTGAGGTTTCACATTGAGTATTTTATCCATTTGCTGTTGAATTTTGTTCAGGGTCATAGATAAAGATCTAATTTCATTATTCCACAGGTGTCGATCCAGTTTTGTGTATACCATTTATTGAAGGTGCTGTCTTTTTCCCACTGTGTGTTCTTGACACCTTTGTTAAATGTCGGGTGCCTGAAGTTGCATGCACTCGTTCTTGGCTCTTCTATTACATTCCATTGATCTATGTGTTTGCTTTTGTGCCAGAACTGTGCCGTTTTCTTGTGACTATAGGTCTATATTATTGTTTGAGATCTGTTTTGGTAATCTTCTCAAGATTGTCATTTGTGCTCAAGATTGAAATGCCTCAGTCAATATGAATGCATGTTGAGGCCTTTCCAAGATGGCAGCTCTTGGGGAGGCAGGTGCATTCTGAGCAGCTAATGGCAAAGTCAGGGAAGGGGATTTAGGTGCCCCAAAAGCATTGGTAAGCATCAGAGGTGGTCAGTGGGCATTTGGATCATCAGGGACTACAATTTGGAGCTATAGATGACACCTGGGGGTGTCAAGAGACAACAGGGAAATCCCCAGTATCCCCTGAGCTTTTCTCCAACTGAACCCAGGTACAGACCTTGGCACCTGGCCCTGGGGGATTGGTCCATGGATTGCAGGTGGTGTACAGTGGTTCTGTGAGTACATCTCATAGGGTAGGTTACTGGGGCTCATGTTGAATGTGGGGGACTCTGGTTTTCCTGCAGCAGAGGCAGTGTGACATTCCAACACACAGGACTAGGAGTGTCTTCGGTCCTTGGGGTGTGGATTCCACAGGCCTTGGGGGATTCAAGTCAGCGTGGATGTTGTGTGGCTTAGTGCATTGGGTGAACTATTTGCTGTTTGGTTAAGGGGTGTTGGTCTATACAGTGTTAGGATAGAGTTGAGAATTTGGAGCCTAAAATATCCACACCGGTACATCAATTAAGAGATCAACAAGAACACCTGAGGACTATAACCAAAATCAGTGTCAGCTCAATAAACACTTAAGCTTCACATTAAAACAACTCTCAACAGAAGCTACCCAAATGTCTAAAGCTCAATGAAAGAAAAATAATACAAAAGACTCAGGTCGATCTCCACCAAATACTAATAGTCCTGTTCAAGTACCCTCTAGTGAAGACTCCTTGGATATAACTCAAGATACAGATCTCAAAAGAACAATTATGACTATGATTGTAGAAGTTAGGGAGTTGAGGGAATTAAAAGAGCTTATAAACAAGGAAATCAGGGACTTAAAAGAACACAGGGATAAATTGAAAGAGGACAATGATAAATTTCAGAATGAAATTACAATAGATATAGAAACATTGAAGAAAATTCAAGTTGAAATGAAAAAATAAAGGCAACATTCCCAAAACAACTTGTAAAGGATGGGAGAAATTCTTAATAATAGAGTAGATGAAGTAGAAAATATAATATAAAGGTTGGAATACAACATGGAAGAATTGGATAAATCAAGTAAAATTATGAAAACTTAAAAAAAAAGAATGGAATAGTCAGAAACCATGGGATACTATAAAAAGACCAAACCTACAAATTATAGGGATAGAAGAGGAAGAAAACTCACAGGATAGCAATATGGCTCCAGTCTTCAACAGAAGTTTGGGGAAATTTTTCCCAAATTAGAGAGATACCTATATAAGTACTAGAAGCATATAGAACACCAACCAGAAAGAACCAGAAAAGAAATTCTCCATGCCATATCATCATAAAAACACAAGATGTTCAAAGCAAAGAAAGGATACTGAGTGCTGCAAAGAAGAACAAGTTACCTACAAAGGAAAACCTATCATAATTAGAGCAGATTTTTCTTTTTTTTTTCTTTTTTTTTTAATTAGTTTTTATTGATGCTTTGTGCATTTCATACATTTTTTCCAATTCAGTTCAGGCTTATTTCCCTTTCCCTCCCCCCCCCACCTCCACCCCATCCCAGATCATGCATTCTGCCATAACTGTCCTGCAATCTTCTTTGTTTTTTTTTTGTTCATTTTTTAGCTATTGCAGGTGAATGAAGCTGTGGTCTAAAATATTCCCGGTTCCATAAAAGCATACGATCTAACCCGAGTACTTTATCCAGCCAAAAATGTAATTAATAATTCGTAAGGAGAAATGAAGAAATATTCCATGATAAAAAAATGAATCTGAAAGATCCTTCTCCAGTAAGCCATCCCTGCAGCGGACATGGCTTCAAGAACAGACAAGAGCAGAGGGCAGGGATGAATTAAAACCACATTAACACCAGAAAAACAAACTGATAACTACTATACAGGAAATAAAAACTAAGAGTAAGAACATTAATAGAAATCAAACATGATGAACCAATAATTATTTTCAACATCCCAGTTTTTAAATATTCAGTGGACTAAAATTCTCCAAATTAAGGGACAAGACTATCGACAATGGATAAGAAACAAAACCCTTAGCCGAGATGGTGTTGCAATCGCCTTTAATCTAGCACTTGGCGAGGCTGAGGCATGCGGAATCTATTGTGGAGTTCAAGGCCCAGCCATGGTCTACACAGAGTGATTCCAGGACATCTGGGGCAAGGGAGAGCCCTGTCTCAAAAAAGACAAAAAAAAAAAAAAAAAAAAAGAAACAAAACCCATGGCCTTAACTGAAGGTCTGCAGTTAAATCACTGTAGCTGTTGGTAAAAAGTAAAAAAAAAAAAGAAAACTTTTTTTTTCTTGTCTCCAAGACATTTACCTCACCTTTAAAGACAGGTATTATCTCAAGATGAAAGGAAGGTAAAGAGATAATACGAGTAAATGGCACTAAGAAATAAGGAGGAGCTGCTATATTAATACTAGATAAAATAAAATTAAAGGCCTTTGGTTGTGTTTTGTGTGTGGGATATGGGTGACTTTAAGGTTTTTAATTTGTGGTGATGTGTTTGGGGGAACTGCCCCATTCATCCTGATGGGTATATATATAGCAAAGTTTAGTAAAAATCGAAGCTATTATGGTAAGTGAAGTAACACAGTCCCAGAAAAACAAGTCGTGAATGGTTTCCCTCATTTGTGGATGCTAACACCAAACCCCCAGATGAAAGGTGAGCTGAACATTATTGTTATATTTGTGTTTATCTGAAAGCGACTATGCTGTTATAATGTAAATCTCCTAATGGGCTCTAGAATTGATCTATCACTTACTTTCAGACTCTGTAATTACCGTATATGAGTGGAAAGTATGCATTCATATTTTAGAGTAATATAAAACTAAAGGAGGAAAATGTGAATTCGAGGAATAAAGAGCTTTCCTGTAATTTGTGTGGGGTGTGTGCTTGCTCAGGCAATTGTTTTGCTAAGAACATGAAATTCAAGTGCAGGTCAACATCAGTATAAAAAACTGTACAGATTTTTGTATAGCTGATGAGATTCTTTGTACAGAAAATACTTTAAAAAATAAAGGTTGTAGCTTTTCATGAAGGGCTACTACATACAATTAGATTTTAAAGCTTTTGATGTTGAATGTTCCTAAATATTTAATGGTTTCTTTAGTTTCTTAGTATGGTAGCACAGCAAACTTCATAGGAATTTGTATTACTAGTAAATTTTGGGTTTTTTAGGACATCGCATTTTGTTTTTTTTTAAGTGTAATAAAATTATGTGTATTTTTTAAAAAGAAAATAAGATACTTATACTGGAATGAAGTGGTTAAATGTATCCAGAGTGGAATTGTATAAACACTAAATCTAGTTTACTAATAGTCTAAATGGGATTATAACCAGACACAGTTGTGGTTGGTTCTTGGTCTATTCCTGGCTTGTACTGGACTTCCAGTTGTAGATTCAGATTAAAGGGGCATAGACAACTAATGGCTTACCTCTGACTACTGAAAGACATTGTTTGTCTCTTTCTACTATGCAAGTGTTACTTGATACCTGCTCTGCCCATTTCAAGATAATTTGACTCAAGAAAAGCTAGATTTACTTCTCTAAACCCATAGCACGCAGCCCAGAAGGAGATAGTTTGGACTGCCTTGGTAAAATTTATCAGTTTAATTCTGGTCAATAGGTATGTTTCCTGTTTGTAAAAAATTACAAACCAAGTTATGGGGCTTGAGAAGGTAAAAAGACTACTTCAGTTTGTAGTAAACTGGTTACATTAAAGATAAGCCTAAAATTGTTTAAATCTCTCTCCTTGGATTTACATGCCTATCCTATGGTGTTAAATCTATTCCAGTCAACATTTATTTAAGGCTTTTTAGGCTTTTTTTTCAATCTTTATCTAAATATGATAGAGAAATTAAAAGTATCAGCTTGGTGTAACATTACTTTTTGGATGATTAATGTCCATACTTAACACCCACACCAATTTGGCCAAGGGATTTAAGGGGAAATGTTGTTCCTTGCGCTCTGAGTTCAATTAGTCCCAGCGGATTTTGTCTAGGGGCCTCTCTTAAAATGTTCTGCAATTGTGAGACACCAGTCTTCCTGTGCAGGGAGGTCTTAGAGATCCACTGACAGAACATAGCCAGTGTCCAGTCTCTAAAGAGGAAAGTTGCCTCGCGCTCCAAAGGGAAGCACAATCTAGCAAGACTTGACCTTTACTTGGTAGATGAAGCTGGTTAAGAATGGACAGAAGGGAGCCAGCCAAGAGCCCAGCAAACACTCAGGTGGGCCGGGAAACCCCAGGACCTGCACACCAGCACCAGAGACCTACCTCAGGGACCAGGCTAGACACCACGCCCAGCCTCCCTTGTGATTGGCTTGGCCAGAGTCACCAAGCTATACTAAGCAAGCTGGACAGGAGCCCAGCAAATGCTTAGGGGGCCAGTGTGCAGGCCAAGGGAGCAAATATCCTCACCTTCACCCCACCGAGTAGTGGTGCACAGGATCCAGAAAGCTGGTGGAGTTATGGTGCAGACAATGCATGGGGCGCAATGTTAGTGATTCTAGGTTCCACAGCCAACATAGAGGAACTGAATGGCAGGAAGCACAGTGAGTGACCAACCAATCCTCCTTAATAACATTTGAGACTAGAACCAGAATCCAAACAAAAATAGAAATAAAGAATGAAATAAAAGTATGGAAAAAACTAAAAGAGAAAAAGAAAATAGAACATGACAAAACCTGTGGGATATTTTAAAAGCAGTCCTCAGAGGGAAATTTATAGCCCTAAGTGCCCACATTAAAAAAAAAGAAAGGGAACAAATAAATGATCTAACACTACAGCTAATAACACTTGAGAGACAACGAATGACCCTAAACCCAACAGACAGGCAGAGATAACAAAAATCAGAGCAGAAATAAATGAAATAGAAACAAAGAAAACAATTCAAAAAATAAAAACAATGAATCCAAAAGCTTGTTCTTTGAAAAGATAAACAATATAGACAGACATCTAGCCCAGTTAGACAAAAGAAAGAAAGAGCAACTCCAAATCAATAGTATTCTTGATGAAAAGGAAAACATCACAACATATAAAGAAAAGATCCAATCATACGAGAATACTTCAAAAACCTATACTCTGGGCTGGAGAGATGGCCTAGCAGTTAAGAGTGCTGACCGCTCTTACAGAGGACCAGAGTTCTATCGCCAGCACCCACATGGCGGCCGAGAACCGTCTGGAACTCCAATTTCAGGAGAACTCTAGTTCCAGGGGAATCCGACGCAGTCTTCTGACCTCCGCAGCATTGCACGACACGGGTGCACAAACTTGCATGGAGATAGTACATTCATACACATACAGAAATAAATAAATAATTTTTTTTAAAAAACCTATACTCTACTATGTTTGAAAACCTATGAGAAATGAATGAGTATCTGAAATCTTGGGAACCAACAAAGCTTAACCAAGAAGAGATTGGCAGTTTAAACAGACACATAACATTTGAGGAAACTGAAGACATAATAAAAAATTCTCCAACTTCAGCAGAATTCTATAAAATATTTACAGAGGTCTGACAACCATTACTACTCAAATTATTCAGAGGGATACAAACAGAGGGAAATGTCCCAAACTCCTTCTATGAAACCAGCATCACTACAATACCAAAGCCAGGCAAAGACACAACCAAAAAAGAAAAATATAGACCCATCCCATTAATGAACACAGATGCAAAAATCCTAAACAAAATAGTTGAATATCACCTACAGACCCACATCCAAAAGATCATCCATCAGGACCAAGTTGGATTCATACCAGAGATGCAGGGATGGTACAACATATGTAAATATAAAACAAATAAATGTATATCATAAATATCAAAACACAAAAATAAATATCATAAAACACATAAATGGACAGAAAGAAAAAAATCACACCATTATCTCAATTGATGCAGAGAAAGCCTTTGAAATAATCCAGCATCGCTTCATGTTTAAAGTTCTATAGAGAATTGTACTGAAGGGAACATTCCTCAATGTAATCAAAGGCATATACAACAAACCCACAGCTGACATCATCCTAAATGGAGAAAAATTAGAACCAATCCCCTTAAAGAGAGGAACCCAGCAAGTATGCACACTATCACCACTCCTCTTCAATATAGTGCTTAAAATTCTTGCTAGGAAAATAAAGCAAGTAAAGGAAATGAAAGGAGTACTAATTGGAAAAGAGGAAGTCAAACTATCCCTGTTGGCAGATGATATGATAGTTTGCCTGAGGGATGCTAAAAAATCCACCAGAAAACTCCTAGAATCAATTAAGAGTTTCAGTAAAGTGGCAGGATAAAAAATTAAGCTAGAAAAATCAGTAGTCTTTCTTTACACCAACAACAAGCAACTGAAGAAGGAATATAAGGAGAAGTTCCCACTCACAATAGCCTCAAAAAATAAAATACCTGGGGACCAACCTAACCAAGACACCAAAGATCTCAAAAACAAAAATTTTAAAGACCCAAATAAGGAGATTGAAGAAGATATCAAAAGATGGAGAAACCTCCCATGCTCACAGATTGGAAAAATTAATATTGTAAAAATGTTCATTCTACCCAAATTAATATACAGATTGAATGCAATCTCAATTAAAATCCCCATGAGCTTCTTCGCAAACATGGAAAAAAATCCTTAAAATCATATGGAAAAACAAAAGACCTCGAATAGCTAAAGCAACCCTGAGTGAAAAATGTAATACAGGGGTGTCACCTTACCAGATTTCAAGCTATATTACAAGGCTATAGTCATAAAGACAGCCTTGTACTGGCACAAAAACAGACCCATTGACGAATGGAACAAAATTGAAGATCCAAACTTGAGTTCATACAATTTCAACCTCATATTCGATAAAGGGGCTAAAAAGCTCATTGGAGGAAAGATAGCATCTTCAACAAATGGTGTTGGCAAAACTGGATCAACATATGTAGAAGAACCTCTCACCCTGTACAAAAATCAACTCCAAATGCATCAAAGACCTAAACGTGAAACCTGAAACTCTGAAGGTGATAGAAGAAAAAGCTGGCAGCAACCTACAAGACATAGGCATAGGAAAAGACTTTCTAATCAGACAGCTCTCCAGGAGAGCAGACGGGCCCTGGCTAGTTGAACATGCTTCAGTAGCATCAGAGGGATTGGGCCATGGTTCAGTGAGAGGTGATGGGCAAAGGTGTACAGGCCCCTACTAGCTAGCAATGAAGTCTGAGCTCTGGAGCTGTGGGAGGGACTGTAGATGGTACCAAAGCAAGAGGATAGGCTAGGCAGGATGAAGCTCACCTCTGATGGCTGAGTCAGGCATTTTCACACAGTCTCAGAGCAGCAAGTGCTCAAGGAAAGGTGATGGGACAGAGATATGCCTGATCAGTACTTTTATTACAGCAACTGAAATTAACAAGAATATCACCCACCCACACATTTAGCATAAGTAGATGAATTCTATTAAGTCCCTTTACTTATAACCCAGTGCTAGATCATCCACAGTGAAACAAAATTCTAGAAAATGCCACAAGTCCCTTGCCCATCTCCAAGTCCTATAAAAATGACGTTATATCTATATTAGTTGGATTGCAAAGGAACAGTTTCCCCCAAATTCACAGCTAAGCTTGGGCAATCCAGTACTGTGTACAGATCCATTTGTTGGTAATTGGGAAGAATTGAAAGCATGGACCTTTGGAAACCAGTGTCAGTTTCAGTTCAGTGAAATTTAGCAATAGATTATAAATCAGCAACAAATCCTCAAAATGAATTTGAACCCTTGATGAAATACATATAACAAGTACTTAATAAACATTATATACAAATAATACATATTCTTCAAAACAGCATATAGAAACTTTCTGAGGAACAAAACTTAAGGTAGACCAAAATGAAGATTGTATATATTTAATAAATGGAAATTATTTCTAATCTAATGATAAGAAATAAAAGCAGATATTACTGATAGTTGATGTTAACACCTAGTAGACATGTAGAAATTAACTGTATATACCTCACAAATCAGAGGCCAAGGAAGAACTAAAGAAAGCACTTCAAAAATGTCAAAAATTGTGGGTTAAGAGATGACTCAGTGGTTAAGAGAACTGGTTGTTAGTGCGGGGACCACAGTTTGTTTCATAGCACAAACATGACAGAAACCTCCTTCTATAACTCCAGTTACAAGGAAATCTGGCCCCCTTCGAGTGCATTGCATGTATATGGTGGACAAACATACATGCTGCAAGCAAAATAATCATACAATGATTTCTGAGTTCCTAGGTTAGTAGCAATGTGTGTAGCAGGCAGATCAGAAAGCCAGGAGTAATATGGAGGCATTCATAGGAAGCACCACCAATATGAAAAAAGAAAAAAAAAGTTGTAAAATGAACCTTTTAACCTTATGAAACATGAGAAAAAATAAGCCAAACTCCCAAATAAAAGGAAAAATTTATAACTACTAGAGTAGAGGAGATGGAGAGATGACTCACTGGATAAGAGAACTAACCACTCTTGCGGAGGAGCTGGTTTCAATTCTCAAACACCCACATTATGGCTAACAACCTTCCTATCTCCAATTCTAGTGGAACTGGATTCCCTCTTCTGATTTCCATAGGCATTGCATGACACAAGTGCACTTACATTTATGCAGACAATACACTCATAGACATAAAAATAATATTTTATAATAAATTCTAGAGAAGAAGTAAATTTACTAGGAAAAACATGAAGTTAATAAAATTAGTTTCTTTGAAAAGAAAATTAAAACAGAAATATCCATGGCCACACTCAACTATGAAAAGAATCTTCATATAAACAAAACCAGAAATGAAACATGGAAGCTGTACAATTCCACAAAAATACAAAAAATTGTTGGAGGCTATTTAGTAACAGCATTCCAAAAATTAATGATTTGATCTGATAGACTTGTAAGAAGTACAAAAATTTAATAGACCAAACATGATATACAAGAAATAAAAATAATTGCCAGATGTGGTGGCATACACCTTTAATCCCAATACTCAGGAGGCAGAAGCAGGCTGATCTCTATGAGATTATGGCCGGCCTTGTCTCCATATTCAATTTCAGGCCAGCTGGTGCTACAGAGAAACCTGTCTCAGAAATACCAAATAAAAAAAGAATCAGTATTTAAAATCTCTCATTAATCAATAGCTAGAGCCAGTTGATTTCAGCACTGCTTTTTTTCTTTGGTCTTTTTGAGACGGGGTCTCCCTGTAACCCCAACTGTCCTGGAACTCACTCTGTAAACCAGGCTGGCCTTGAACTCACAAAGATCTACCTGCCTCTGCCTCCCAAGTGCTAGGATTAAAGTGCCACCATGCACTGTTTTTTTTTTTTAAGACAAGACTGAATTCTGAGAAACTTATTCTATTCTAAATGGCCAAAGTTAGACAAACAACAGTAAGAGACAATAAAATAGCAAAGAATACAGGAATAAGTTAATACATATTTATGTAATGAAAATAATTGCAAAATTTCTCAAGAAAATGTTAGCCAACCACATACAGCTATAAAATATAAAGATTGTTCCACAGTGATTAAGTGAATTAATCCTAAAAGCAAACACTTATTTATTGTTGATGGGAAGGTAAAGTGGTACAGTAATTGTGGAAATAAGTATGGAAAGTCCTCAAAAAGGTAAAAATAAATCTACCATACGATTGAACCCTACCACTTTTGTGCATATACTCAAAGGACGTTGTATACTAATACAGACATCTATTTATCCATGTTCATTGTTACTCTATTCAAAATAGGAAATTGAAACAAATGAAATGTCTATCAACTGATGAATGGTTAATGAAAGTAAGTTACATTTACGGAACAGAACTTTATTCATCTCCTAAGAAAAATTAAATTGCCATTTAAATTGGTGGATCTGTAAACAGGCCAAGAAAGACAAGCATGTTATGGTCTCTCTCTCATAAGTGGATACAAGCTTTGAAATTTTAGACATGTATGTTTCAATTGGAAAATCCAACAGTAAAGTAACTAATAAGGGTCCATAGTGGGGGATTAGGGAAGTGAGATAGAAGCAATATAAAGTTAGAAATGGAGTGTGGAATAGGAAAAGTTAAATGCAGTAGAGGAAGGGAGGGTAGAGAAATGAGTATAGGGATGGATAACTAACACTGAACATCCTTTTAAAAAGTCAAATGGAATACTCCTACTGTAGAAGATTCTTAAAATATATACATATAAAACACATAAAACCTTTAAATAAAATTACCTTATAATGTGTACTAAATAACACAGGCTAGCAAATACAAAGTTCAATACTAGGAATGGACTCCCTCTTTTAGCACTATTGACCAGGGCACTCTGAGACACTCACATAGCACTGGCTATTGCTATTGATCTTGGTTATCCACCAGAATTATTCAAGTCTCTTGTTGGAGATAATTCATAAGTAATTCATAGAACAAAAAAGAAGAAATCCAGCTGATACTGAATGTGAAGCTTAATCTCTACTGGCTAGATTTGCTAGGCCAGTTTCTGGAATGTGCAATGCAATGTACCAAAAGAATAAAATAAGCACCAGCCTCACCCTGTTCGTAACCCTGTGAGATACATTAACAACTGCCCTGGCAAGATATTCCCACTTTTCTATGATAAATGAATGATATGGAAATAAGCAATGACTTTCCATATTGATTAAAGGCAAAATTCACAAGATGGAGCTGGTAACTGGCCCTGTATAGGTTTTTGAAGTATTATCGTATAATTGTCTGGATCTTTTCTTTGTTGTGATGTTCCTTTCATTTACAAATACTATTGATTTGGAGTTGCTCTTTCTTTCTTTTGGTTAACTGGGCTATAGGTCTGTCTATCTTGTTTATCTTTTCAAAGAACCAGCTTTCAGATTCATTGATTTTTTTTTTGTATTGTTTTCTTTGTTTCTATTTCATTGATTTCTTCTCTGATTTTAGTTATTTATTCCTGTCTGTTAGGTTTAGGGTTCATTGCTCTATTCAGGCTCCATTCCCAGAACAGTTTTGGAAAGTTTCAAACCAACTAAGTCTCTCCTTAGGCTAGTCAATAATTGAAAGCATTGAATTTCCAAGACTGTTAAAAGCACACATTGTTGCCTTTAGATATTTGTCTGAAAAATCTAACAAGCCAAAAATGTATGGTTTCCTTTTAATTATTCTCAAATCATTTGAAAAGAAACGTCAGTTCACATTAGATGAGTTTGTGAAATCTTTGGAAATCTAACAATTTTAAATTTTATTTGGTGTAGCATTACTTAGATAGCACAAATGAGGCTGTTCATTTCACTCATTATTTCCCATGTACCCTAATTACATTTCTCAAATTCTGACACTGAATTCCACCAAAAGGATTGGTAACTATCGTAAAATATATGTCCAAAGATTCATCTTGAAAAACTGTCCTCCTTTTAGATTTGTCCTTTCTTAGTTTACATAAAATTCCACATTTCATATACATTTTACTATAGGTTTAATATTTTCAATTTGCAGTCCCAAAATTATATGATGAATTGGGATCCATTTGACCTATATTTATCATTTTCATAAGAGAAACATAAGAGAAACAAATATACTCACTTAGGTATTTTATATTCCAGAGAATCATTTCAATATCTAAGTTATATTACTTTATACAACCACAATTAATTATACATAGATGATAGAAACATAAATGAAAATTAAGACAGAATACATATAATAGAAATGAACACTATTTTGATTTTCAATTTTATAATTTCAGAAACAATGTGTTTTGAATATTGAAACATCTACAATAATATTATTTATTTTAGTGCATAAGAACAAAACTATTTATTTGAGCTGAAATAAATATATGAGGATCAACCTTTAACTTTCATAATGTGCATAAATGCTAAACTGTTTATAAGTACTTTTCTCATAATACACTGGTTGCATTTTTCTGATAACAAAAGAAGAGAACATAGTAATAAAAAACAGTTTAAAGTCAGAATTGTTCATTCATTTCAGATCCTTTGCAAGAATATCACCTATACAGAAAAAAGATGTGCAAAGATAACACAAGATTTATGAATGTTACCAGATTACTTAGATATATTTCCTTAATTTCAAAGGGTATATAATGGTAGTGTTTACAATATTTGAATACCAGCCTCTCAGGGTAAAGGTGTCCAGCTATGACTACAATGATATTCACTGAACCATAACCTAGCTATTGAATTTCTCAAAATCCTGATACATTTAAGTAAATCTCAGAAAAGTGTGCTCTAGACTAACTCCAGGGTACATACAGTGCAAGGTGCTCTGCTATGTAAATTGTCATTAAGCAGATTTATTGGTACTTGGTACTTGGCAATGCCAGTGGTATACATGGATGTTGTTCTTTAATCACAATGCACAATTGTAGGATCATGAGGCAAATCAATGTTTTCCTATGTAGACAACAATTCTCCTTTTGAAAAAAGTTGAAATCCTACTTACAAATTTCAACCAAGTTACTAACACCCTGAGCTGTACATAATGGTATTTGAATTATAAAGCCAAACTGTTAATTTACCATAGGCAGAAATACTCTGTCTACAATTGGAAAATGAAAGCGAGATAGACAGATGATGATAGATGATAGAGATAGATGATTGATAGATAGATAGATAGATAGATAGATAGATACAAGAAAATAGTCATTATAACTATTATATGTAATAAAAAATTTATTCACATATTTATGTTATCAACTTCCTCATTGAATTAAATTTGCAGATGCTACATGTCATTGCATCGCTATACAATGTTCGAAGGAATATTTTCCCACATGCTAAAATATTTTTTGGTCTTTTATGGACAGGGTCTCCCTTTAGTCCCAGCTGTCCTGGAGCTCACTATGTAGATCAGGCTGCACTTGAACTCCCAGAGATCCACCTGCCTCTGCCTCCCGAGTGCTGGGATGTGTGCTACCATCCCAGGTCATGATAAAACATTTATGCTTTGTAATTCTCTGACACTAATGACAAATGACACTGCCTTGTACAGTGAGATATAGGCCAAAATGTTCACTTGTTTTGAATCTTTGTACTGCTCAAAATAATATATAGACATCACCTTTTCACAGGAAGACTTAAATAAGAAATTGAAAGGGAACTCTTTAAAGCAAATAATGATTAAAGTGTTTTGCAACTGATAGAAAATGAGGGCTGGGGATATGGCTCAGCAGTTAAGAGTAGTGACTGCTCTGGCAGAGGATCAGGGTTTGATTCCAAGCACCCACATGGTGGTTAACAACCATTTGTACCTCCATTTCCTGGGCAATGGACAGCTCAGGTGCACTCACATAAATTTAAGCAATATATCCATACACATAAAATTTAAATTATATGAAAATATTTCAAAACAATAATAAGAGTAATTTATTATTTTAAAACAATAACAAGATTAATTTATTTGGCAATCAGGACATGACTGAATAATTTTTTGAGTTTGTACCCATGATAATTGAAAATACAGCTATACACTATGATTTCTTTCTGTGGCGGACAGGTAATTCAGTATGGGATAAAATACTTTGTAATAAAAGAAATAAGATGAGTATTTCATTGAAGGAGATATTAAGTAGATGCAAGTATTAATAGCCACATAGATGAAGTAATTTATTAAGTTGAAAATTAATTAATGAATGGTTTTAATGTAGACATGGCATCTATAAGTTTTGCTCACTGAGTGGTGTTTGCTCCAGGGAGTATAGAGAATGCCATATGCCATATTCCAGCATTACACCATGGTTTCTTTGCCTTATTTATTGTCTTTGTTTGAAAAAGTGTTTTGTTAGTGCATTAGAAATGAGATATGTACCTGTGGAACAAGATATTTGAATAGGCAGTAATGAGATTTCCAAAAAAAAGTGATAAAAAAGCTTACCCTGAAAAATTATAAAAAATAACTTTCATGGCCTGTAAATGAAAGCTGAAATTATACAGAACTAGAGGAGAATAAATCGAGGCTGGAGAAATGGCAACTCAATTAAGAGTAGTGGCTGCTCTTGAAGAGGACCTAACAACCATCTATATCTCCAGTTCCAGGGGAATCTGGTGCCCCTAATGGTGTCTGCGGGCATTGCACATCACCTGTGCACTTACATGCATGCAGGTAATGCACCTATACACATAAAATTAAAATAGTAAACAAAATTTTAAAAGAAAGATACAAATTTGAGTCAGTATACAGTAAGCAGGATTTGGACCAGCCCTGTAGAAAAAGAGTAATATTTTTCTTTGATTTGGGATGAGAATACTTTTTCTATTCAGGTGTTTTGGGTAAAAATAACAATTCTACAATTATTAAAGAGGGCCTTAATTGTGTAGTCATTGCTGCAAGGGATCAAAGAGTTTCCAAAACAACTAGGAAAACTTAATCATATACAGGGAAACTATACTTTGCTTTAAATTAAGCTTCTAGATATGATTGTTGTAATAGATGATTTAAAGAATCATCATAATGTGGCAGGAGAAGGAAAGATTCAAATCGACCTATTCTGTAAGGAAACAAAATTTTGAAACAAAGTTGAATTGGGAATTTGGGGGGAAGGTTAAAGTAATTGTAATTCTAAACTTGTAATCCTAAAAGCTGTTGACCAATTTTAGCGTTATCTTCTTGAGGACATGCAGTTGTAATTTATGAAGCTAAATAAAAGGATTAATGAAAATGTATCCAAAATAAATAACTATTTAATCACATTTTGTCTGGCACCAATGATAAATAAATATTTTGATGAAGCTCATAAATCTTTCAAAGTAATTATCATGCCTTGAGTGAAATTTTTCAAATTAAAAATTGACATAGGAGACTTGAGAGATGGCTCAGCAGTTCAGAATACTGGCTGCTCTTGCAGAAGACACAGGTACACATCCCAGCACCCGTATTGTGGCTGACAACCATTCCTCACTCCAGTTCCAGGAGATCTAATGGCATCTTCTGATCTCTACAGGCTTTGCACTACACAAGTGCACTTATGAATATATGGAGGCATAACATTTATGACCATAAAATTTTAAAAATTAAAAAATATAAATTCCTAGTTATTAAAAGCAGAGACAGAAATGCAAATCTTCAAAAAGATAATCTTTTACTATAACAGGAGAGTGCAATGTTCAGCTAAAAGTAAATATACCTAAATAAAACTCGATCAGAAATATATTCTATTTTCCAAGCCAAGTCCTTGTAATACCAAGATTAGATCAATAATTCCATTGATTTACATAGAGGTTTGTTTGAACCTTGACTTTAAGGATCTTCTTTTTTCTTTATGTGTGTGTTTGAGTGTACTGTCTGCATGTAGTTTGGTGCACCCATGTCATGCAATGCTGGGGAAGTCAGAAGAGGGCGTCAGATTCCCCTGGAACTGGAGCGAAATACAGTTCTTAGCCGCCATGTAGGTGCTGGGAATCAAACCCGGGTCCCCTGCAAGAGCAATAGGTGCCCTTAACCACTGAGCCATCTCTCCAGCCACAGCTTTAGGAATCTTACCATTACATATCACAGTCTTGAGAAGGGGCTCAGTAGTTAAGAGCACTGACTTCTCTTGCAGAGAGTTACCTGCAACCACATGGCAGCTAGCAACTGTCTGTAATGCCAGTTCCACGGAAATCTGATGTTTTCTGACACAGATGCACTTACATACATGCAGGCAGTACATTCATGCACATAAAATGAAAATAAATGATATATTTTAAAAAGTATATATGTTTTAAGTCTCCACTTTTACCTATGTAAAATACTTTACTCACTTCCTTCATAACAAAAATATTATTTCTTCATTCCATTCAGGAAACATCCAGTCATCTTAATATTTATACTTAAATCCTTCTTTACTAAACCTATTTCCTTATTACATCATTGTGACATGTTCTCTAACTTACTAATTATCTTAATACCATGAGACAGAAATAACAATAAATAAATTTCCCATCTGTTTTAAGGACTGTTGCCATGCATATCCTCTTATAATTTTCTAGTAAGAAAACATTGGATTTCACAAAAATGAACAACACCATCAGCACCAAAAATAGATAATTGTGCTGAATAAAATAGTTAGAATTTCTTGGAGTAGCTAAAAATTAACCATATGAATTTGATCAGTAGAATCTAAGCTAATAACATTTGAGCAAACAATTTTTCTAGTTTCAATTTGATTTAATCAATTTGACTAAATTAAAATATGTTTAAGCATGTTTCTATAGATAAAAGTCAGCCACAAATCAATTGTACCAATTAAGTTAAAACCAAAATTTTCTTGGAATAGCTGAATATAAACCATGAGAATAATCTGACAAGTATAATTTGTATCAATACCATTTTGGAAAACAGAACTTTTTATATTACAATTGGAATTACCTAAGACTAGATAAATATATTTTCAGTTGGGTTCCCAAATGTTTGTAGAGATTTTATTTTATTTAGTTACACTTAAGGTTATAAACAAATTGTCTATTATCTTTGTGCTAGGAGGGGACCTTTTTTCTTCTTGTATTTAAGGAGTGGCAAAATTGAGATTCCCTTAAGTTGACTCTGCCATAGAATCTTTATATCAAGCAATAACAACTTCTGTTGACAGAACTATATTCCTATGCTGTTCTCAATGACATGATATTTTTATTATAGGGCTACATTTATCTTCCCAGTAATCACTAAATCAGGGCAACACCCTATCTCATGAGCTTTCAGAGACATTGTGAAATTTGACAAGCTTGGGTCTGAAGTATGTGAGCCAAATCATTTCAAGAGTAAGTATATCCACTGAGTTCAAAATAGTACAGAACAATTTGCTAATATTCTAAAATGACATTTGCTTCTTCTAAATTTGAGTCTACTAGCATTTTCACTGGGAACACAAGTGACAAAAGTCAGAACATTTAGTTTGAAGAGTAACTCTTTGATATATCTAAATTTGTATAAGTTTATGAGCACATACATGGATGTTATCACCCATAATCAAGGAGAATTAAAGCATCAAGTGTTTCTGCCTTTACTATCATGTAACTTAAATTTCTCCTTGGTTATATTTGTGGTGATGATGTTTGAAGGCTTATACCCACAAGTAGTTAACTTGTATCTATAAAAAGGAAAAGGTATGTTGGGTGTGGTGGCACACACCTTTAGTCCTAGGACCTGGGAGGCAGAGGCAGGCACATCTTTGTGAGTTCAATACTAACCTGGACTACAGAGTGAGTTACAGGACAGCTGGGGCTACAGGGAGACCATGTCTCAAAAAGAACAAAAGAAAAAAGAAAGAAAGAAAAGGTAAAGTATATTATTTATTAGAAGTCATTTTTATTCTCTGTATTAACTTCAGACCTGACTTGAATCATTTAATTTTTGCCTGGTTAAATTGACCCTGTCTATGCCGGCCACACCATTCATAAATCTTCTGGAGAAATTCAACCAACCACTACATACAGTCTTGACTTCCCTGTGGGATAAATTATTAAAATTTCCTTTAACATTTTCTTTGACCCTTTAAAAATAATTTGCAGATAGGCCATTGAGAGACTTGAGGGCACAGTGCTTAGATCAGGGACTTCCCAGGACCACCTGAAGCATAGGTAGGAGCTGGGTGCTTCAGCCAGGTCAATTTTAGGATACATCTATGCCTGGGTTGTTGGATAATGGATTCTTTGGTTTGTTGGATAGCTAAATCTTTGTCTTGTATGGCTGGTGGTGTGGAGTCACCTTGCTGTCTGGGATTAAAGCTGGGCCTGTTAAATCATTGTCTGGTGTGGCTGTTGGGGCAGAGTCCCCTTCTAGCTGGTATTAAAAGTAGCCCTGTTGACACTGTGAGACTTGAGTGCACAATGCTTAGATCAGGGACTTCCCAGGACGACCTGAAGCAAATAGTAAGTCAGGCATATCCCTTCCCACTCCCGCAAATTGGAATTGCTGAGTGTCCAAGTGGATTTTCTGGAGAACCTTCAGAACAGAAAGGGAAGAGTGAATTAGACTTCCAATATATAAACAAAATTGAAAGCCTGAAACCTAGACAACTCAACACTCCATAAACAAGGAGGACAAAAGGCATCTGAAGGAGCCAAGCAAAGCAAACCTTCAACACAATGAAAAGGCATTGTTATTCACATCATAATACAGGCAAAAAAAGGAAAACCACATGCCAGGGACATGACGAAGGGACAACATGGGAAAGGTGCAGAATAATTTCACACCAAGGTCTACCAACCTTGTAGGAGATTGCTACATAAGAAACAGATCTTATCAGAACAATTGAAAACCTATTCAGAGAAATTAAAGAATATAAAGAACAAGTCAGAGAACTAAGGAGAAAGAATAAAAAACTCAAGAAGGACTTAGAGGGAAACAATGACAAACTTCAGAAAGAACTAGAGAGAGAAAATGACAAACTCCAGAAGGAAGTGGAAACACTGGAAAACGAAGCCAACCAGCAAGTAAGGAGCACCAAGAAGAGACTGAGAAGCTCCAAAAGGAAGTGGAAATACGAAAGAAATCACAAGATGAAATGAAAAGGGAAATAGAACACACATCCAATCAAGAGGAAAGGAATGGAAAAAGCCTCAGCAGCAGAATGGAGGAAGCAGAACAAAGAATATCAGACCTGGAAGTTAACACAGAACAACTAAAAACCTCAAGTAAAGATTATGAAAAATTTAAAAATACACAAAAGTGGAACAACCAGGAACTGTGGGACACTATGAAAAGATCAAACCTCTGCATCATAGGAGTAGAGGAAGGAGAAGAATCCCAAGAGAATGGTATTGATCAGATCTTCAAAAGAATAATATATGAAAACTTCCCCAAACTAAAAAAAGACAAACCAATACAAATATAAGAAGCACATAGAACTCAAACAGACAAGATCAGAAAAGAAATTCTCCACACCACATCATACTTAAAATGCTAGACACCCAAAACGAAGACAAAATCCTTAAAGCCACAAGAGAAAAACAAGTGATCTATAAGGGGAAACCTATCTGAATTACAACTTCTTTCATAGTTGACTTCTCAATGCAAACTATGAAAGCAAGAAGTACCCAGAGCAAAGCATTCCCAGTGTTAAAGGACAATAGATGCCAACACAGGTTGCAATACCCAGCAAAAATATCTATTACAATTGAAGGAGAGAGAAAACCCTTCCATGACATAAACAAGTTGAAAGAATACATGTCCGGAAAACCAACCCTTCAGAGAATACTTGAAGCAATTCAAAGGACAGAAGAAAGGAGCAACCATTCCCAGGCACCTAGAAAGAGAAATCAATAAAAGCATAACTGCAGAAGTAGAATCTGAAACCCAAAATGTAAATGGATAACAAGGCAAAAGGAAGCAACACAAACATATCAGTCATAACATTAAATATTAACGGACTAAATTCCCCAATCAAACGACATAGACTGGGTGGATTAGGAAACAGAATCCATGGATATGCTGTCTACAAGAAACACATCTTACCTTCAAGGACAGGCACCACCTTAAAGAGAAAGGGTGGAAAAAATATTCCAAGCAAATGGTATCAAAAAGAAAGCAGGTGTTGCTATTTTAATGTCAGACAAAACAGACTTCAAAGTAAAAGAAATCAGAAGAGACAGAAGCCCATTACATTTTTATCAAAGGAACAATTCACCAGGAATATTTCACAATTATGAATATATATGCCTCAAACTCTGGTGCACCAAACTTTATAAAGACAATTCTCCAGAACCACAAGTCACACACTAACCCCAGTACACTCATAGTAGGGGGCTTCAATACCCCACTGAGTCCTTTGCATAGGTCAACAGGGCAAAGAGTAAACAGAGAGACATCTGAACTGAACCATATGATACACCAAATGGACCTCATAGACCTCTACCGAATATTCCACCCTAATACCAGAGAATACACTTTCTACTCAGCACCCCACGTAACATTCTCCAAAATCTACCACATACTGGGACACAGAAGAAACCTCCACAAATACAGAAAGATTGAAATAATTTCATGCATTCTATCAGACCACAGTGCAATAAAGCTCAACACTAGGATGAAGCCTACTGCCTACAAGAACACATGGAGACTAAACAACACACTCTTGAATAATGAATGGGTCAAGGAAGAGATAAAGAAAGAAATAAAAGCCTTCCTGGAACTGAATGACAATGACAATGACAATACAACACAACAAAACCTATGGGATACCTTAAAAACAGTCCTAAGAGGGAGGTTTATAGCCCTGGGTGCCTACATTAGAAAAACAGAAAGAGCACAAGTGAATGATCTAACACTGCAGCTAAAAGCACTTGAGAGGCAACAACAGATGAACCCTAAATGCAACAGACAGGAAGAAATAACAAAAATCAGAGCAGAAATCAATGAAATAGAAACAAAGAAAACAATACAAAAAA
>VZQC01007901.1:53788-112608 GCA_009823505.1 Rhizomys pruinosus
TTTCATCCTGTGTTTTTTTTAGTACTTCCATTTCCTTTTTGAGCTCCTCAATCTCTTCTTGGTGCTTCTCAATCTCTTCTTGGTGCTCCTTACTTCGTTGGTTGGCTTCCTTTTTCAGTGTTTCTACTTCCTTTAGGAGTTTGTTTTTTTCTCCCTCTAGTTCTTTGTGGAGTTTGTTGGTCTGATCCTTTAGTTCTTTCTGAAGTTTGTCATTGTATCCCTCTAGGTCCTTTTTGAGTTTTTCATTCTCTCTCTTTAGTTCTCTGTATTCTTTATTTTTTCTCCCTCTAGTTCTTTCTGGAGTTTGTCAATCTGTTCCTTTAATTCTTTCTGATGTTTGTCACTGTATCCCTCTAGGTCCTTTTTGAGTTTTTCATTCTCTCTCTTTAGTTCTCTGAATTCCTCTTTTTGTTCTTTAATTTCTCTGCATAAGTCTGCAATTATTCCTCTAAGGTCTGTTCCTTGGGTGTCCTCCAAGGGGTTCCCATTGTAGCTATCTCCTACTGGTTTGGTAGTGCTTGGTGCAGGATATTCCTGTGCCTTTCCCGTGTTGTCCCTTCGTCGTGTCCCTGGCATGTGGGCTTCCCTTTTGTGGTTCAGATCACAAATACCTTTTCACTATGTTAGGGGATGGTTTTGCTTTCTTCCTTCAGATGCTTTTTTTCCCCCTTTCCCCCTCCTTGTTTATGGAGTATTGACTTTTCTACTTTTCAATTTTGTAAACCACTCTTCTCTTCTTGTTCTGAAGGTTCTCAATAAAAGAGATCCACTTGGATTCTCACCAATCTGGGGGTGGGGGGGATATGCCTGACCTAGCCCACGCCCCGGCAGCCCGCACAAAGGTGCAGAGCACTGGCTCGACCCTCTGGCCCGACCCTCTGCCCCGGCACCAAAGAAAGACATAGGGCGGTCCTGCCCAGAGACACGACCCCCTAGTGGCCCCAGCCTCGGAACGAGCCCACCTGCAAAGCTGCTTGCCCAAGTGACTTCCCGGCGGCCATGCAAAGGTGCAGAGCACTGGCCCGACCGTCTGGCCCGACCCTCTGCCCCTGCGCCAAAGAAAGACGTAGGGCGGACATGACCCCCTAGTGGCCCCAGCCCAGAATGAGCCCACCTGCAAAGCTGCTTGCCCAAGTGGCTTCCCGGCAGCCCACGCAAAGGTGCAGAGCACTGGCCCAACCCTCTGCCCCGACCCTCTGCTCCGGCGCCAAAAGCCTGGGGGTTTATTTTGAATGGTACATTTTAACACAAATTATTCCTGTATTACTCTGCTTTCTAGCTATCTCTCTGTGAGCAGCTTTATTCTACAACATCCCCTCTATAAAGATGCAGTGCCTTAGCCCACATACAAAGCAATGAAACTATAGATGATACACTGAAACTTTAAAGTTACCATCCAAAGCAAATCTTTATTATCTTCAGAATGTTGGCTCAGGTAATTTTGTCACAGCAACAAAAATAAAAAATTCAGAGGATGGTATCAAGAAGTTCAGACATTTTTGTGAGCATACATGATGATATGGTTTAGAACTGGTTTTATGGATTGGATCTGGAAATATATGGAGAGGAAGGCTACCAAATACTTAGAATGATAGAAGAATGATAGAATTAATGAATAATTGCTGTATGAATGCAGAAGACCATAATGCTAATTTGAATGTGGGGACTATTTTTGGTGATAGTGATGTTTCATATGGAAATGAAGCCTCAATTGGGTGTTAAATTAAAGGTCATTAGTATTACATTATAGCAGCAAACAATACATTTGTTTCATTATGTCAGAGAAAGTGAGAGGTGGAGTTTAAAGGTGATAGACTAGTTGATCTGTGAGAATGAAGTTCAAGTCAGCATAAGATTCAGACTGTAGCACGTGACCTAATACTTGAGACAAATTTATGGTGAGAAGAATGAGTAGGAGGAAGAATGCAAAGATTTCAGAAACTTGTGCACCAGTCACCAAAATGCCTGCAAAATAATATCAAAAGAATACATAATTTCTTGAAGAAATTATGAACTTTAAGAAATCATGTATTCTTTTGATATATGAACTTTATCCTAGAAACGATTAACAGCTTCAGCAAAGTGGCAGGATACAAAATTAACCTTAAAAAATCAATGGCCTTTCTTTACACCAACAACAAGCAACTGGAGAAAGAATTCAAAGAGACCTTCCTACTCACAATAGCGTCAAAAACAATAAGATACCTAGGAACAAACCTAACCAAAGACACCAAAGAACTCTACAACAAAAATTTTAAACCATTAAAGAAAGAAATTGAAGAAGACCTCAAAAGATGGAAAAACCTCCCATGCTCATGGATTGGGAAAATTAACATTGTAAAAATGTCCATTTTACCAAAACTCTTGTATAGATTTAATGCAATCCCAATCAAAATCCCCAAGAGTTTCTTCACAGGCTTGGAAACAAAAGTTCTTAAATTCATTTGGAGAAACAAAAGACCCCGAATAGCCAAATCAATCCTGAGTGAAAAGAGCTACACAGGAGGGATCTCTATACCAGATTTTAAACTATACTACAGGGCTATAGTCATAAAAACAGCCTGGTACTGGCACAAAAACAGACCTGTTGACCAATGGAACAAAACCGAAGATCCAAATCTGAGCACATACAATTTCAGCCATCTCATATTTGACAAGGGGGCCAAGAAACCACAATGGAGAAAAGACAGCATCTTCAGCAAGTGGTGTTGGCAAAACTGGATCACCACTTGTAGAAGAATGAAATTAAACCCCTACCTCTCACCCTGTACAAAAGTCAACTCCAGATGGATTAAAGACCTCAACGTGAAACCCCAAACTCTGAAGGTGATAGAAGAAAAAGTTGGCAGCAGACTACAAGACATAGGCGTAGGAAAAGACTTCCTAAATCAGACAGCAGCTGCACAAGAATTAAGGTCGACAATTGACAAATGGGACCTCATCAAACTCAAAAGCTTCTGTACATCAAAAGAAACAATCAAGGAAGTGAAGAGAAATCCCACAGAGTGGGAGGAAACCTTCACTGCAGATACATCTGACAAAGCATTGATTTCCAGAATATATAAACTACTCAAAAAACAAAGAAAAAAGAAAACAAATGACCCACTCAATAGATGGAGCAAAGAACTGAACAGAGACTTCACAAGTGAGGAATTAGAGATGTCTGAGAAACACCTCAAGAACTGTTCAACATCACTAATCATTAAGGAAATGCAAATGAAAACCACTTTAAGATATCATCTTACTCCAATAAGACTGGCTAGGATCAAGAAAACAAATGATACCAAGTGCTGGAGAGGTTGTGGGGAAAGGGGAACACTCATCCACTGCTGGTGGGAATGTAAACTCGTACAGCCACTATGGAAAGCAGTGTGGAGAACCCTTGGAAGACTTGGAATGAACTTGCCACCCGACCCAGCCATACCACTCCTGGGCATGTACCCTCAAGACTTACGCCACCACAGAGATACATGCACGGCCATGTTTATTTCAGCTCTCTTCACAATAGCAAAGAGCTGGAACCAACCTAAATGCCCCTCAACTGACGAGTGGATAGAGAAAATGTGGTACATCTACACAATGGAGTTCTATGCAGCAGTAAAGAAAGACGACATCACGAGCTTTGCAGGAAAATGGCTGGAGCTAGAGGACATCATGCTGAGTGAAGTAACACAGTCCCAGAAAAACAAACGACGAATGGTATCCCTCATCTGTGGATGCTAGTGCCAATTACCCAGTTGTAAGTATTTCTTGTGTAGGGCCCCCTGAGCTTTTGTACAAAGCAGTTGGGCATAATGCATTTTGGAAACAACAACAACAACAACAGAAAAGACTGCATCAAAGAACTGACTGAAACAGTGAACTTCTGCTCAAAACAGTCAACTTCCCCATGGAAAATATTGAGAAAGCCTAAGAGATGAAAAGCATGTTTGGCAGAATGCATGAGCTCTGGCGGTGTGGGGGAATGGGCGGGAATATGGGTCTAGATTTGTTAAAAATAAATAAATAAATAAATTTATGAAAAAGAAAAGAAAAGAAAAGCTGTGTCTCATGTCTTTGACAGATGGCAAAAGCAGTGGCAGCCACGGGGTAGCTGCATTTGCCAGTAAGACAGGAAAAAAAAAGAAATTATGAACTTTAAAATGAAGCTATGCCTTTTGGACCTGTAAAAGAGTAATGATGCCCTGAGCATATGTCAAGAATAAGTAAGGCCCTTCCTATATCAAATACACTAGTATCAAAGAGTACACTCTTGTAAAAGATGGTGAATTAAGAAGAAAATAATGAGTTATTTACTGGAAGTTGTACTGCCAAGGTTAAGAACTGTCACATCCATGAGCCAACATGCAGGGATTTGCAATCCCAAAAGCTGTGAGAGAGTGGACCACTCTACCTTCAATAGGCCGCTTTATATCAATTATTCTGACTGAGGTAGAATGAAAAATTAAAGTGGTTTTGTTTTGCATTTTCTTAGTTACTAAAGATGTTCAACAATTTTCAAGGTGTTTCTCACCATTGATATTTCTTCTTTTGAGAAATCTCTGCTCATATCAATAGCCAACATATTTATTTCAGTCATTTGTTTTATTGCTTCTTTGATTTTGAGTTCTTTATATATTCGGGATGTGAATCATCTATCATATCCAGACCTATCAGGAAGTCTCCTCTCTGCAGAATTACCGTCATAGTATCAGAAGATACCATGTAAACTGTCAAGGGATAAAACCGATAAATTCATTGCAACACAAATATAAAGTCACCTGACCCTGCCCCCTAGGTGAGTACAGCCCATGATACACCTCATAAGGCAAGCACTTGATGCAGGGCTCCTGATGTTTACAATGCATGATGCAGGAGGTCTGGGTTTGGGCCCTAAGAGATGACATCATTGTGCCTCTATAAGTGAGGTATTGTATAAAATAAAGTGGAAAATCTCTGAGTCTATTAATTAACACATGATTCATGCGTCCACTAATTGTGGCTCAATCCTAACTGCTATTGGTGTTTCAGATAGCTCAATCACTTAAGAGGGCATCACACCCTAACCCAGAGGTAAAATTCTGTGAATAATCAATCCCTTAGCTTGGGTAAAGGCTATGTAGCAAGGGTCTTGAGCAAAGGGTAACCAACCCTTAGAATGGGTTCAGCTACCAGCATCAGGCCTATGGAGTCACCAACTTCACAGCCCATGGGCTGCAAAATAACCAATTTCGTAGTTGTCAGCTGCTACTGAAAGGACACCAGCCATTCAGAATGACTACCGGTCATTGTTGGAAGTCTTAATCAGAAACAGAGTGGCCAATATCCCCCTACATCACCAATCTGTGCCAGACAACTAGGTCTCTATCAAGGGCAGCCCCCACATCATGTCACACAAATATCCCTACATAGAAATAAGACAGTGCCTAAAAATATCCAACATTAACTGCAGAACTATTGACAACCAATAATTGTTGGGAGAGGTATAGTCAGTTTTCATTAAGGGTGTGACACTAAATAGGATAACCAAGCTCCAGTGGATGAATGCACAATGAAGGACAATATATATATATATATATATATATATATATATATATTATGTGTATGAATTTGACCACCAGAGGCTCACAAGACCGGAGGTGCAGCATAGGGGAAGCAATGTCACTAAATGTGATCACTAAATCTACATCGATTGCCACACATCAACCAAAAATGCCTTTACCAACATATGTCCCTCATCTGATCAGATATTTACAAAAAGGCAATCGTAGGAATTAAATGATAAATTAAGTTCATGAAGGATAAAATACTAAATGCCAGCATTGTGGCACACACCTTAAATCCCACGCACTTCAGGCAGACTGGTGGATCTCTGTGAGTCAAGGTCCAGCCTGGTCTACATAGTGAGTTCAGGACAGCTGGAAGCTACAGACGAGACAACCTTGTTCAAAACCCCCCCCACCAAAATTAAGTAAAAAATACATGAGACAACAAAAAGATGCGATCCAGGCCACCATTCAAA
Organism: Rhizomys pruinosus; assembly: GCA_009823505.1. NCBI lineage: Eukaryota > Metazoa > Chordata > Mammalia > Rodentia > Spalacidae > Rhizomys > Rhizomys pruinosus. The sequence goes on from VZQC01007901.1 coordinate 59,790, forward strand.
GTGCAAATGCATTACATTAGGTGACCGTTCGGGAGAACTTCAGATTCTGAACCATAACAAAAAAATCTCCAAATCTAGCTTAAGTGATGACCACCCAGATTTAGTAGGCATTTATAATGAAAATAGAGAAAAACGAGAAAAGAAGAAAACAGCCTTTTTAATAGTTAAAATAATAAATACACTGGGCGTGGTGGTGCATCCGCCTTAAATCCAGCACTCAGGAGGCAGAGGCTGGCCGATCTATGTGAGTTCAAGCAACCTATTACCATGGCGAGTCCAGGCCACTGATAACAAACTTGTGAAACCACCGTAAAAAAAAAAAAAAATAATAATAATAAATAAAAACACGAAAATTGACAAAATACCGATAGCTTCAATAGAGAAGCATCAAAATATGTACAAAGGGAAACCCATAAGAATACACAAATACAGGAAAAACCCAGAAAGCATGCAATGACATATTGTTAAGCTCTGCAAGAAAAGTAAGTGTCACATTCCTTATTAAAACAACATGTCCAATCATAATGTAAGAAGAATTTCAGATTTTTCAAAGAAATCAAAACCAAGGAATGCAGGACACTAACTCAGCACAACAGGAGATAGCTAAAGGACATTAACTTTGAAAGAAAGAGAGAATGCCATGAATCTATAAGAAGAATAATTTCAGACGTTGAGAATTTAAAATAAAAAATAGCGTAAGGGAAAACCACACTTATAATCAATGTGCTTGAGAGATGATACCACTGGTGAAGAACAATGGGTGCTCTTGGCAGGAGACTTACTTGCCTAAATCCACCGTTCCAGTGGTGTTAGAACTATTGATACCACTGAAGTTTAGGGGATCATGGATTCCCGTCTTCTGCCGCTTCAAGGCATTTTCATAGACCCAGGTGTACTGTACACACACCTTTAGAACAATACACGCAGCATATAATAGTTTATATATATAATTATAGGGTGTGGATACGTATATATAATCAATTTTTAGAATAATAGAAGAAATCAAAAATATTTTCACAAGAATAGACCACACCTTTGAATATAACGCTTACATGTATTGATCTTGTCTATTGGCCAATAAAAGATACAAAATAGTAGTATTTTTATTTAAAAAAAAAAAAAGAAGAATAACAATACATAAGTACAGTCTTCAGAGCACATGGAGATAACACTGATTTTCTTACCGTGAGAGGGATCTCTCAGCGTTAAGTGCAAAAACTGTCTCTAACCACAGTCCAAGTGATCTGACACTGTCTTCTGTTGGCTTGTCATTGCACCAAAACAGGACCCCCACACGTATTATACTGTATAGCAACTACACACCATGCACATAAAGTAATACATTAATAAAAAGTCTTCAATGATAGAAAAAGGCATTCCAAAGTCTTGCAACTAAAAATCAAGCATCTGACCTGCCATAATAGTATGGAAGTCGCAAAGATGTCAGGAGAGAAGGCCTAGGTCCAAGGTATGGCGCTGTGCTATTTTTGAGTAATGCACATAAGCAGGGAATTGCAAATAATCTCTCCGTAGCAGGTTGTATCTGGTTCCTTTAATAATAAACCCAAGGAGTGTATATCTGTCATCTGCTAACTCTATATGAATTTTTGAAGACATTCCCACATATGAGTTACCACTAGTCTACTTAGATCAGCAGTGAAGAGCCTGTCCTTTCTCCCATGTGTACTTCCTAGAATTAGGTATAGTTTTTAAACGAATTTGTTTATTTTTTTTCATGAGTATATGTGTGAGCCCTCATAAGATGATGCTAACCATGTGTTTGGTGGGGACATGGTGGATGGCACAAGTATTGTGAGATCCCCTTGGACGCGGAGGTTGTGACCATATGTGGGACCACTGGGACACAACCAGGCACCTCTTCAAGACGCAGTACTGTTTTATACTGAGCCATTTCCTGAACTTCTCATTTTAATTTCTTATTAATAGCATTTGAAAATTTGGATGAAATAGAACTTCAAAGTGGCTGTAATGTTCCTCTTTCCTGATGACTTAAATGTTAACATTAAAAATNAGGGAGAGCCAGGGGATCAAATGGATCGGCTCCTGGGAGGCCTCATGGTCTCAGACCTGTGGAGTCCATTTGACTTGTTCTTCCTGAAGAATCCAGAGAATTAGCCTTGGCCTGTACAGTTCATGTCCATTGTTCCCCATGTGCTTAGATTTCCCTAATGAGCTATGCTGTTTTGCTACAAAACTCCAGATACTGGACTTGTGTGAGAGTCTTTTGCCTGTGTGTGTGTGTCAGCTGCTCACACTGGCCCTTGAGCTTCTAGGTCTCTCCTGTTTCTGCCTCTCATCATGTTGTAGGAGCCCTGGGATTACAGACATGTGCCAAAATGCCCAGCTCTCTGTGGGTTCTGGGGACTTGAACTTAGGTCCACACATGTGCAAAGCAAACACTTTCAACCTCTGATTCATCTCCCCAGCTCCTATTTACTTTTTAAAATTATTTATTTATTTATTTATTTATTTATTTATTTATTTATTTATTTATTTATATTTGGTCTTTTTTGAGACGGGGTCTCCCTGTAGCCCCAGCTGGCCTGGAACTCACTATGTAGACCAGGCTGGCCTTGAACTTACAGAGATCCACCTGCCTCTGCCTCCCAAGTGCTGGGATTAAAGGAGTGCCCCACCATGCCCGGCCTAAATTTTTTTTTTTTTGAATTTTTATAATTTTCACATAATATAGTTTGATGGTATTTAGGTCCCCTCCCTATTACTCCTCTCTCCACTGCCCCCTCCCCAGTTTAATGTAGTCTCGTTCAGTGTGTGTCTGTCTACTCGGCCTACCAAGAGTCCCATCCCTGTCAGACATTGTCCTCCCCCCTCCCTGAGCCACCTGTTGCCAAAAGTTTCTTGGGTTGGGTTGGGTTGGGATTTTTTCTATCCACTTCCCCATGTCTATACTGCGATTTTTGTCTAGGTTGAGCTTGCATAGGGCTTGTGCATTCTGTGCATTCCGTGAGTTCGTATGATTACCTGACCAGCTGTCCAGAAAACTCTGCTTCCTCGTGGCTGTCCAGCCTCTTGGGCTCTCACAGCCTTTCCGCCTCCTCTTCTGCAATGATCTCTGAGCCTTTGAAGGCAGAGGTTTGAAATCGGTGTTCTAGTCAGGAGTTAGCATCTCTGTCCTCTTGTTCTCTACATATTGATCAATTGTGGGTTTCTGTGTTAATCAGCATCTTCTATATAAGGGAACTTCTCACAGACACTTGTTCTCTGCATTTGACCAGTTACAGACTGCTATAATAATCTTTATCTGCTATATATAAAAAAGAAGCTTCTCTAATGAGGGCCGAGCTATACGTTTGTCTGTAAATATGAGGGTGGATATTTAGAATAAATAAGAAATCAAAAAATTTACAAGAATTTATCCACACCTTTGAATAATAACTCTTAATGTTATTGATTTCTATTGGCCAATAAAAAGATACAAAATAGTAGATATATTTTATTTAAAAACTAGGATAAATCAATTATCCCCAAGAAAAGCAATTCATCATCAAAGATAAAGTCTTTCAGAAGCCTGGAGAGATGGCTCAGCAGTTAAGTGCAAATAACTGTCTCTAACCACAGTCCAAAGTGATCTGACACTGTCTTCTGTTGTGCTTGTCATTGCACAAAACAGACCCACTTATATACATGTAAGCACTACACACATGCACATAAAAGTAATAAATAATAAAAAGTCTTCAATGATAGAAAAAGTCATTCCAAGTACTTGCAACTAAAAATCAAGCATCTGACCTGCCATAATAGTATGGAAGTCTCAAAGGATGTTCAGGAGAGAAGCCTAGGTCCAAGGTATGGCGCTTGCTATTTTGAGTAATGCACCAGTAAGCAGGAGAATTGCAAATATCTCTGTAGCAGGTTGTATCTGGTCCTTTAAATATAAACCCAGGAGTGGTATATCTGTGCATCTGCTAAATCTATTATGAATTTTTGAAGAATTCCACATTGATTTCCACTAGTCTACATTCTGATCAGCAGTGAATGAGGCTTCCTTTCTCCCTGTGTATTCTTCAGAATTGGTTATATTTTTTAAAATATTTGTTTATATTTTTTTCATGAGTATATGTGTGAGCCCTCATAAGATGATGCTAACCATGTGTTTGGTGGGGACATGGGGAGGCAACAAGTATGTGTGAGATCCCCTTGGACAGGAGGTTGTGAACCACTATGTGGGCACTGGGAACACAACCAGGCACCTCTGCAAGAGCAGTAAACACTGTTTAATAACTGAGCCATTTCCTGAACTTCTCATTTAATTTCTTGATAATAGCATTTGAAATTTGGATGAAATAGAACTTCAAAGTGGCTGTAATGTTCATTTTCCTGATGACTTAAGATGTTGAACACTTTAAAAATACTTTTTGTCCATTTGTGGGTTTTTTTCTCAGAACTGTCAGTTTGTATCACTAGCCCATTTGTTGTTTAGCAGTGATCTTTTCTTTAAATTCCCATGTTTATACTTTAAAGATATAGATATACATAAACATATGCATACAGATATAGCTATAGATATAGATTCTCTGATGATTATATGGCAAGAAAAATATTTTCTTCCATTCAGTGAGTTCTGTTTTTTTTTTATTTTTTATCTTTTTGAGACTTGATCTCCCTATGTCCCCTGATGGCTGGGAACTCACTATGTAGATCAGCATGGCCTCAATTTCGAGGAGATACACCTGCTTCTCCCTCCTGAGTCCTGGGATCAAAGTGTTCACCACCATTCCTTTGCTGTACAAAGGTTTATATTTGCTGGTAGTCCCATTTGTTGATTCTTGGGATGCTGCCTGTGCTATTAGAGTCATGTTCAGAATGCTATTTTCTACGCTGTAACTTGAAGCATACTTTCTGTTTTCTGTAGCAGTTTCAGCATTTCAGGCTTCAAGTTAAAAACTTTGATGCACATTTAATTTAATTTTGTGCAGGATGACAGATGTCGATCTAATTTCATTCCCTTTCATGGGTATAGCCAGTTTTGTCAAAACTATTTGTTAAATTTGATGTCTTATCAAAACAGTAGCTCTTGGATAGGCGAATATCAAACTTTTTGAGAAGGAATTTAGGAAAATTCCCGATTCACTAGCTATCTCCCCAAAGTACAAAGGAATAAACTTCATTAATGACACTGGGGAAAGTAGGTTGATAGAAGATTATGGATATAGATCTTCCATGATCTTTGATTGGCAGAATTAATATTGTGAAAATGACTATGCTATCTAAAGGACTCTCAATAAAATCCCCATAAATTTCCAGTAATATTCATCAGAGAATTAGGAAGACAATTGAAAAATTCATGTTTTTGCAAAGAAAACTTAAACATAAAGAACAAAACTGTAGAACTTTTAAGTTGTATTGTTTTGTTTTATAATACAAATAGGAGATATTGGAGACAAGAACATAAATGCTATGATTTAAAATTTATATTTTTGTGTGTAAGTAGACAAGGAGTAGAATGCCAAAATTAGCTGTAATTATCGAGCTAACATTTTCTGGAGTCATCTGAGAAGAAAGTCCCAAAGGATTACTTAGATCATGTAGGCCTGTGACCATGTTTATGTGGATTATCTTGATAATTAAGAAAAAGAGGAACCACCCCACTCTAGGCATTACTATAGCTAAACTGATCATCATGAGTTCTATATGAAAGGTATTTAAGCCTGAGGAGGACAGCAAACAGTGTTTCTATATGATTTTTTCATCGATTCTCTGCTTTACTTCCCAATATGACTTCCTGCAATGAAATAATGAGATCTGCAAGTATGTGAAAAATAACACCTTTATTTGCCTAGGCTGTGATTGTTCATGAAGTTTGTCACAGTCAGCAATAAAACTAGAAGACTGATGCATCTTAGGTCCTTGGAAAGACACGAAAAAACCAAGAATAAAGCAGCAGATTGAAAATAAGGAAAAGGCCAAGGAAGACATTATTGAAATCACTTAAAATGTTTAATATGTATTATTAAGTAACCTTATAAAATAATATTTTCCCTATTGCTTTTCCAAACCTCCATAGTATTATGCATCACTCTTTCCTCTCCTTGTGTTACCCCATTCCCCCCTTCCTAGTTAAATCTCGCCTCCTGTATTTCCTCATTCCCTGTTCATAGACCCGGGGTCTTATTATCTTCCTTCTCTGAGCTCCTACTCCTCCTTACTGCAATGGTTCCTTCCATCTCCCTGGTTTATGCAATTACTCTATATTACATTATCAAATTTAGACAGTGAGAACTAGTATCAACAATTAAGGGAAATCTTATGGTATTTGTCTTTCAGGGTAGGGGGTTATTTCACTTACTGTAGTTTCAATGGACTTATATTACATAGGGAGTTATTGCTGCCAACAGAATTCATTGACTCTCTAACAAAATCCCAGTGCCAGGCAGTAGAAACCTCCATTTGAGTTGCTGGTCAGGGAGGTATAAGAGACACCTAAAATAATGTAGGATAATTCAGTTTCCCTTGGTTGCCTCACCATTGAACATAAACAAGAGCTAGAAATTGATTAGGCAGTTTAGAGATTAGACCCTTCCCCCCAAAATTATGTTAACGAGACTTTTTCTCAGCTGAGAACTCAAGGCTTCCTGGACTAGGCAGTATACATATATCCTTCTAGTAGTGTAGCTTTCTGGTGGTCTTCCTCCCTTAACCAGTGCTGGGAGATTCTGGGGACTGCAGATTCCCTGGATCAATCAGGCCTGTGGGTCAGCAAGCCAGGCCCTAGCCCTGGAGGGGAGGGGGAAGGAGAAGTTACGTGGGGCCCCCCCCCCCCCCGAGAGAGAGGGGAAAAGAAAAGATGGACTCAAGAATGCCCCAGGAGAAATTCCATGGGGGGAATAACTGGCTTTATTGGCAACAAGCAAAGGTTTATATACTAAAGCTACCATGTTCTGGGCAGGGAAGTAGCGGCTGGAGGGTATGAAAGAGGGCAAGGGGAGTGCAAGCCAACATGGCTCCTACCAGGGCAATGGAACTCCCAGGTGTGTATTTAGTAAATAAGAGGTGTGACATCTGCCCAATACATCAAATGGGAGCCCTCTGGATATGAGGCCTTTTCCAGCAAATAGGAACACTGCCAATCCTGGCTCCTCAAAAGAGCATTCTAGACGGTAAGATGGTGGGCCTTGCTCAAGCCAAACATACTCATTCCTATGGCTCCCCCTTCATTTTTATTAAAATGGGGCAGTGCTGTCATCTTCTTCCAAAGAGCTCTCGGGGATGGCTGATATTGGATCAGGATACTCTGAACTGCAACTTTAGTGACTATTAATTTGGCATTTAACAAGCCACGAAACAGACCTATTAAGTTGGAGATTGGTCCTAACAAATGGGGGTATTTAGGTGGCCTGAGGCTTGGTCACAGGTCCTAGGGGGACTTGGGGTGGGGCATGAGAACCAGGAGACAACAAAGACAATATATTCCTCCCCCCAAGATATAGACATGTAAGCAACATTTTTCCTCCTAAGAGCAACAATTTTCCTCCCCCTAACACATACATGAAAGCAAGTTTTTTGTTGTTTTTCCTTCCCCCAGGACATAGATTTATGAAAGTAACATTTTACTTCCCCTAAGACAAATAGGTATTATTTGAGCCCCCTCTAATGCAGATAATTTTAGTTGTACCCACACTCTTAACTTTGGCTGGAAGGACCTGTACATATAATTATATTGATGGAATAATTCCAGTCTGTGATAGTTTACAACTATCTTTGGGCTCTCGCAGGTTTTTTCTTTAGTGACTAGCTCCTATGCTTTAGATAGTAAGGGGGAGGGGTGAATGGAAAGCAGAATAATCCATTTTTTGTTGCATTTGGCGACATGGGCCTTGGAGTCCATCCTGGTTTTTCCTCCCAGGAGGCTTGCAGCTTAGCTCCACATCTTTTACCAAAGGGCAGAGGGCAGAGGCTCAGTGGAAGATGCACATGGGCCAGAGGTGGAATACAGCAGGGCCCAGCAGGTTGCCTGGGGCAGAGCAGGATTTAGGTCATCCTGAGGGTGTTTTCTGAAATTCTACTGATGAAATATGAATAGTAAAAGCATAGGCACTTAAGCAAAAATTATTTATTATACCAGGTTGTGCTGTGGGAATGGCACAAGTGGTTAGAAATACCATTATCTTTTACATTACTGTGGGGTTTTTTTAATGATACCATTTATACTAAGTACATTTTAGTAGATGAAGGCTAATCAAATTTCTTTTTTTTTTTTTTGCCTTTTCAAGAAAGGGTCTCCCTGTAGCCCCCGCTGTCCTGGAACTCACTCTGTAGACCAGGCTGGCCTTGAACTCACTAAGATCCACCTGCCTCTACCTCCTGAGTGCTAAGAATAAAGGCATGCACCACCACACCAGGCTATAATAAATAAAATAATTTATCCCATTAACATTAAGTTTGACAAACAAAGTAATGTACCAATTTAGTACTTGGGGTTTTACCCATGGCCCTTTAATATTTTTGTAGCTTTGATAGATCCTATTGGGTCTGATTTGGGGCTGTGATAAAAGACAGCTGTTTATTCTTTACTGATAAAGTTGGCTGTTGGGAGAGGACCCAGCCAGTATAGTACCTGGCTTTGAAACATTGTAATAGATGTTTTGGGGAAATAAAAGTGCCTCTCCAAGAGATCTCATGTCTCTTAATATAAGGAAGAAATTAAACTGTATTTTGGAGGGAGTCATATTTTTTCCTTTTTATTTTAGGAGAGTGGAAGAGATTTTTACTTTTTTAAAAAATACAACAGTTTTACATACCCATACAGCAACCACAGTTTTGAGGTTCATTGTTGATTAAGAGGTAAAGAGGGGACATTACAGATAACATCACAGAAAGCCATAGGGAATATTGATATACATCAATGTTAAGGTTGTCACCTTGAAATCTAGTATGAATTAGGAGTAAAAAATAGTAATAACATGTATTTCCAATAAATTTGAGTGTCACCAATCTTTGATGTTGATAGTATTTGACCAATTGTTAAATAACATAAGAAGTTTAGCTTTACCACCATATACTGTGTAAATAAATTTTGGATAAAACGAAACATGTTAGATAAACCTTGACAAAACATACATTGTGATCTTTAAGTTACCTGATTGTTTTGATTCTACAGAAATAAAGTTTACATATATGATTTTAACTTCTGTTTATTACAACCCTTAGATACATAACATTAAGGCATACACTTTATAAAGTGGGTTTCACAGATCCATTTGAGTGTTGATGGATCATAACCAATATATGACAGAATATACCCAGTAAAATTCGGAATTAACATATATGTAAATTTTTATTACCCTTAATAAATTAATTAATTTATTAATTGCTTAAATATATTACACACCTGAGATAGGAAGAAAAAAAAACCTTAATCTTAGTCCCAGAGTAAGCCTTTTCTGAATTTGAACATTAAGTTCATCTAGACAGTAAAAATGATAACTAGTTAATTTTTAAACCAAAACTTTAGAGTATTTTTAACTGAGGTTCTTTTTTTATTTGGTCTTTTCGAGACAGGGTCTCCCTGTAGCTGCAGATGGACTGGAACTCACTCTGTAGACCAGGCTAGCCTTGAACTCACAAAGATCCACCTTCTTCTGCCTCCCAAGTGCTAGGATTAAAGGTGTGCGCCACCACACCTGGCTGAGTTTTTTTTTAATAACCAATAGTTGTTAAAGAATATTTTATTAGTATTAGAGCCTTTTGTCAGACCAGGCTGGCCTGAAAATCTCCATAAAAATTTGCCTGTTTTTTCTTTTAGGGGCCTGAATTTTTTTTTAATGGTGTTATTTTAGGTTGATTTTTAAAGGCAGTTAAAGAAAACATGATTTAGGATGACGTGTTATTTCACCTCAGTGGTAGATTACAAGCCATGTGGTTTGGAAACCTGTTAACACTCTTTTAAAAGGTGAAAACACATTTGGAAGACTCCAAAATTGCCTAGGAAGCTTTTAATTAATAAATTGTGCACATTTTTATTTATTTTTTTCATTTTTTTATTGATGCTTTGTGTAGTTCATATATCATTTTCCAACTCAGTTCAGGCATACTTCCTTTTCCCTTCCCCCCACCCCAACCCACCCCATCCCAGATCATGCATTCTGCCATAACTGTCCTGCATCTTTCTCTCAGTTTTTTTTTTCCATTTTTTTAACAATAAGTGATAATTTATGAGTACAAGCATCCTTCATGTAAAACCAATTTGCAAGCAGTTGTGCCCAAACCCACACAGCCCATGGGTCCCACCATCCAGCAGGGGGGGGGGCTTGTATGTTCAATCAAGTTGATCAAATACGTATCCAGGCCACATTGCTGTAGTTTCACCATTCACCCCAATCGCAGCCCTTACATTCTACCACGCCCTCTCTTCCGCAGATTGTTACTTTGGCTTAGAAAAGGGGCATAGGTGGATGAGAATCAAAACGATCTACTTTGTCTGGAGCTGTTGTCTTGTTCTTTGGTCAATTCTGTCTGTTTCCTTCCATGGGCTGACAGTTTGTCCAGGAATAACATTTCAATCCTACTAATGAAGCACAAGCAATCAGATATATAGGTATTTAAACAATACTAATTGTTATGGTACGTTACTTTGGTATAGACACAGATGTTTGAATGGTATGTTAATTCATGAATTACATTTTTTCCTGTTAAATATGACAGGGTCTTACTGTGGCTTATAACATCTCCTAACCATTAGAGGATGTAAGCTTGTGTCATCAGCCGTGGGTTATTCCTCCAAGGAGAGAGCTAATAGCCAATTAGATGTGGGATATACAGGCACGTGGCTGCCTCTGCTGCACAATATTTCTAGGCAGGTGAGATGTGGCTGGTGCTGGTGGAGGAGACTTGCTTGACTCAAGGAGACCCATATTTGCTTTATTGGTTTAGTGGCCTTTGGTAACACTCACTAGTATTCCAGAGACCATCTGCACACTTTTGTGTGTGGTCTCAATACATCTTTCCCATGTTAACTTCAGGTATTTGACAGCAGGGCCTTATCATCTCTCTTCCGGCAGGTATCCAGTTTAGAGTAAAGGAGCCTTTACCTTTTGTGGGGGCTTGGATCTGCTGGCCAACATCTCCTTGGTAGAATAATCCATTGCTGATGTCAGAGCTCCTTTATTAATATATTTTGCTTAATTGCATAGCTTAAGGAGACGATAATATTATATTTGGTTCTGAATGGAGAATAATCCTTTCCACATTTCCTATGTCTATTAGTCACTTAAAGAAGGCAGTTTTACCGGTTTTATAAGAGATTACCTCTATAATAATTGTCTCCAATTTACAGTTGGAGAATGACCTCATCATCATCATCATCATATTTCTCCTTGTTCTAGGGGGGGGGTAAGAAAGTCTCTCGTATAAAAAGCTTTGCGGCACCTAGAAGGTAAGTTTCGTTAGGACTCATTATAAATAGTTGTTACAAGTAGGATCCACAGAGGGGTTTGATGTTTGTAGCAATCTGAGGTGTTTCTTCCTTTCAATGTTCAGATGGGCCAACCTTTCTGTTGGCACTTTCTGGTACATCCTACTCAACTCAAAGCTGTATCTTTTCTTTCTCAGCTGTTAAGTTGTTGACATTTTGACCTGTTGGAACATATAAATCTTTTCCTGTAGTTAGTTTTAAGATTTGAATTGCAAGGTTCTTGACAAAAAGGTTCCATATCTATCTGTAACCTCCTATTTTTTGTTAGGTTTTTGTTTTGTGACCCATGAGTCTCCAGAAGGCAGTTGCATTATACATACCTATAGGATGGAATCAAGGCACAGATTTTATCAAATTCACCCATGTTGTTTTGGGTGACTGTATGAGACTAACTTGGGAAGCAAACTTAAATTTTAGGTTTAATCATCTTACAGGTGATAAACAAAGCTACAAGGAGATACTGTACATCAGAGAAATTATAGAGAACATTTGTATGTGCCAATCCCAAAGTTATTGTTATACAGATTTTTATGTAAAACAAATGTGGACAACAGAGATATAAATCTCCATTTAACTCAGATGCATTACCATTTTTATCAGAGCCTTTAAACCAATGTTGTTTAATATACACATATTTACTTTTACTAAGTCCTAAAACACCATGTAACCTGTAGATAGTGTCTGNTGAGAAACACAGACAATCCTGCTCTTTCCAGGCTTTCATCTCTCTGTAATTGGCCTTGACCCATTTCCTCCTATATCCTTGTGTCTATGAAGATAACAGATACTCTGCCTTTGTTCTGCTTTTGAAATTTTCTTCTGATAGGGTCTGCCTTCGCCTATGTTTCTGTTGCTGTGAAGAAGGTGCTTTGCTTGAATGGCACATGGTTCGAAATCGTTGCAAAAAATTTTATTCCCAGTTGGCCACATTGCTGTGTGGTCAAGGGAATGGTACTTAGACACAGGAAAGAATCAGATTAGAATCAGTCTTAAAAATCAAATGGTATCCAGCAACTCATCTTGAGATATATAGGTGATGTGATGCGCACATGGGACTTTTAGTAAGACCTCATAAGAACAAGGTATGATTTGTGAGTCACGAGGTATTCTATAAATGATGGAGTGATAGCCAAGGCCAAGTCGTCCTGAAGATTCCGAAAGATCACTATTAGAACGACTGAGGATGGGTATCATCAAAGAGAAAACCCACTTATTGGGATAACATGAAAGAAAACAGGTTGTCTTAAAAGGCAGGCATGGGTGACCAGACAGACCTTCCTACCTCTGAAGGGAAAGGGACTCCGACTCCTGTATAACTCTGGTAGTTGTACCTGCCTAAGGCTCATTCCAGATTGCACTCCTCTGTTCTCGTCTATATTTTATTTTCGTGTGATAGGTTTTTATATCCTTGCTTATTTACTGGTAAACTTTGCGTATCTTCAAATTTTCTAAAATTACTGGCGTGTTCCAAATTTGGTGTTAACTTCAGTGTGGGGTTTGTTTAAAAATATTTGCTGATTCATGGGTTGGTGAGATACCGACAATACTGTCCTCATATCATTTAAAATCTATCTGAAGTATTCTTCAGTTTTGGAGAAAGTCGTGTGCGTCGAGTCATGGAGAGTAGCAGCTACATTTTAACATATGTTTGTTTTGTTCAAGTCAGAGAGGCCCAGACTATGATCACCAGTGATCCACCTAAACAGTGAGCCAGGTCTGTCGTTGCATGTTCTTTTAGTCTATCACTGTAGATTATACGTGAAGGACATCCGCATTCGTCTATCCTGGCGCATATCTTATACCTTGGGTTTTCATTTCAGCTACTGAGGAAGATCTCTGTGTGCTAACAACCTCATAAAGGAGTCTCAGATACACGTCTAAGGCATATGTGACAAAAGAATATGTTCATTGATCAGTGTGTTGTTTGGGGTCTTCGGCAGGATTGCTCCACATGAAATCACTGGTAAAGAAATATGAATTAAAGTTATAATGTGCTAAAGTCTTCATGTTTTTTAAGGACGATAATTTGTTATGTTGTGTTTGTCCTTTTGTTAATAAACGTGTTCTCTGTACGAGTATTGTGAAGCTGACACGGAGCCTGGAGTTTCAAATGCCCAAGTTATCACCAACATTCCTGACAAAGATGATTGGTATTATGGTGCTTGACATTTTTAAATTGCGTACATCCTCCAAAATAGGAAATAGGGTGATGAAAATAAAAGAAAATAGAAAAATTTGAAAAGACTATCTCCCCAATATGAAGGTTACTGTTTGAGCTCTGCCATGAATGGGTTCCAGGTTGTCCTATCGTATAACAGCCTAAAGGTAAACGACCCTGCTTCTGTCTTTCACACTGTGTGCGACATGAGACTGTAAGTAGGTTCTTGCCAGCCGCAAGAAGAGCCCCTCCGAACTATCATCTCCGAGCGTGAAAAATATAATTTCTAGTTTTCACTTTCGTTTTCAAAGTTACAATAGTGAGGTTGAGAACTACAATATAGAATGCATAGAATAGATAAATATATTCACATAAATATTTATATATTATATATATAGTAATAAGTTATTTATAGTAGTATTATATAGTGATTCTTCAAGAGTTTATCACGATGGTTTTCCCGTCTGAATGCTAATCCCTTGAGACGATCACAGCTGCACTGTTAACCACAGTATTACAGTCCATAAAAATGTACTCAAAATAATGGAAGTGTTGATCAAAGATGCAAATATGCAATGGCTGGGAGTGAAAAGAATGAGATGTATATCACAGCTAAAGGATAAAATCGCTTGTGAGTATATACATATAGCACGGCTCAACGTGAAAGCCCATAATTGGGGGGGAAAAGGAGAGAAATAAAAAAAACAAGAGTGTTAAAAGAGGCAACTTGGACCTGTTGGCTTCCTGTGTCTTTAGAGTGGAGTAGAGCAGGGCCTCTCCTCTTGAGGAGTCAACAGGTTAATGTAGAAGACGTACTTGCAGCAGAATCTGTAAATACATCAGTTTGCCAAGGTGGGCTACGTCATGCATAGGAGAAGGACACATTTTGGTATAACCAAAGATTTGTCTTCTGGGGTGCTAATTACTGTTTCGTATTACGTGATAATTCACTAGCCCCAAAGAAATGTACAGAAGGAAGAGTTTATTTGGACCTAAGTTTCCAGAGGGATGAGTCCATCATGTGGGATCTAGGATCATGGAAGGAGATAGCCAGAGCAGAAAGCTGAGAGCTCACATCTTGAAGCCCATGAGGAGGCAGAGAAAGTAACTAGAGTGGAGCAAGGCTATGAAAACTCAAAGCCACCCCAAAGACATGCTTCTCTAGCAAGAACACACAAGCTATAGGCTCCATGACATTCCTCAGTGTCATAAACTGACAAAAGATTCAAAATACTAAAGTCTATAGAGAGCAGTTCTAGTTCAAAACTCCATATTCTGTTCCCAGTCCCCGACAGGTTCACAGACATAATATAATTGCAAAATTATATTTATGCTCTCAAATCTTAATAAATAACTCGTAGTCTATTACCAATGTAGATGAGTCAAAATCTAAAAGACTCTTCTGAGATTGAATGCAAAACTCTTAAAAAAGGACAAGCATGGTAAATGGATGGGTTGAAGACAATATCATGTTAAGTGAAGTAACCGACTAGCCCCCAGACAACGACAAATGGTATCTCTTTCATATGTGAACGCTAGTACAAATAACCCAGTTATAAATATTTTTTGTGGAGGAGGGATGCATATTAAAATTAGGAACAGACAGAACAGAAAGAATGTTCATCAGAAGTGCCTGAACCGTGAAATCGGTGACGTCGGGAGGGGTTTGGGGTGGGGTGGAGAGGGACACAGGGTGTATATTACGATTAATGCATGATTATTGACGTGTAGTTCAACAGTATCCAGTTTTGCCACAACCTCTGCTTTAGAAAACTGAAAGTGAAACCTAGAAATTAATTTTTCACAGCTCGGAGGATGATAGTTCGAGGGCTCTCTTGCGGCTGCAGCCTGCTGACATCTCATGTCAGCACAAGGTGAAGACAGAGCAGGCTGTTTCCTAGGCTGTTTTTACAAGGACAATGAACCCATTCATGAGAGCTCAACATACTTCATATTGGGAGTAGTATTTCAATTTCTTTCTATTTTTTTATTTCACTATTTCTATTTGGAGGGATGTAAGCATTTGTAGCACCACATTCCCATAATTCTTTTGTCTTGGAATGTGGTGTAACTTGGCATGAACTCCAGCTCCTAGCAGCTCCCAATACGTACAGAGAAACGTTTATGTACAAAGGACAAACACAAACACATATCTCTACATAATGAAAGATTTAGCACATACTTTTTCATTTTCTTTAGTGTTTTTTCATGTGGATGCATTCTGGAAGCCCATGAACAATATTATTTGTCACATATGCCTTAGGTACTATCAACCTTTAAGTTTTGAGACAGGGTCTCTCATTAGCTGAAATGGAACCAGTAGGATAGCATGCATGGTCTTCAGTTTCTCAGTGTTTGGACTAAAAGCATGCAAGCAGACCTGGCTTGTTTTAGGTGGATTCTGGTGATCAAACGTAGGTCCTTCTGCTTGCAAAACAAATATGTTAAAAGCTGAGCTGTCTCTCCTGCTGAGCACACACTTTTCCAAAACTGAAGCTACCTTCAATGTTTTATATTGTTAGGAGTATGGGTATTCACATCAGCAAATATTTTGGTGTAACAAATTTGGGAAACACGGGTAATTTAAATTTGAAACGAAGTTTACCGATAAGCAATGATTAAAAACTATCACAGAAATAAATATTAGAGAGAACAGAGGTGAAATTTGGAAATGAAGTTCAGCAGGTACCTCCAGAGTCTACAGAGTGAGTCCTTTCTTCTCTCAGAGGTAGGAAGGTCTGTTTGTCCCATGGCTGCCTTTTAAAGACACCTGTTTTCTTTCATGTTTTTCCCAATAGGTGGTTTTCTCTTTGTGACCCATCAGTGTTCTGAAGTAGTGACTTCGAATTTCAGGACGACTTGGCTTGGCTCCTCCATGATTTATAAGTCATGTGATCACCATCATCCTTGTTCTTATGAGTTGTTATAAGTCATGTGATCACCATCATATGTGTTCTCATGAGTTGCTGGATCCCATTGATTTTTAGACTGGATTCTAATCTGTTCTTTCTGTGTTAGAGTCCATGCCTTGACCAATCAGCTGTGGCCAAAGGGAATAAATTTTTGAAGATTGAAATTGCCATTCAAGCAAGCACCTTCAAGCAGAAACTGGGTATCAGAAGAAAATTTCAAAAGCAGAACAAAGGCAGAGTATCTGTTATCTTCATAGACACAAGGATATAGGAGGAAATGGGTCAAGGCCAATTACAGAGAGATGAAAGCCTGGAAAGAGCAGGATTGTCTGTGTTTCTCAAGTTCAGGTTACCGCAGTGTGTGAGAGCATTTCTACACTACACAGGTCCCACTTCCTCTGAATCATCAGCCTTGAACACTGACAATTGAGAAAATCACCTGAAGAATTAGCAGCATGCATAGCAAATGTCTTGCTGCTTACAGGCAGAATCCCCTTTGTAGGTATACGTATTTACCCCATTGAGAGTGGAGGCTTTTATTATGTCATTTATTTTTCAGTGTTGGTGATTTAAGTGAGGGCCTCTTGCATCCTAGGAACTCTATGTGCTTGCCTCATGCAGGTAGGGGCATGGTGCATGCACTGAACTCATATCCAAGTAGTGTAATGAAAGTGAGTGAAATACGGGGGGTGGTGAAGAGCCATAGGAATGCATATATTTATATACTGTATCTGCCTAAGACAAATTTAATGTGAAAACAAACCATTTTGACAATCCAATCAGCAAATTTGCGAAATTAAGCTTATAGGGGTAATATTCTCACTTATTCAACTTCCATTCATTCATTTATAAATCTGTATAGAATAAGTACTATTTTTGGTTATAACAAGATGGGGACTGTCAGATGGTGATGAAGACTGAAAAAAAACATGTCGACAAAGACACGTGTATGCCTGGCTTGAGGAAGTATATTTGGGGGCGCATCTCCTGGGACAAAGAATAACATGGAGGGTATGGTAATGCTGGGGAGAGTGGGCTGCAAAAGGCTCTGGCGGCTTCCCTGTGACATATGTGAGAAAGCTAAGACAGTACGGCTCTGTGAAAATCAGCAGCATGTTGCAGGGAAAGATTTGGTGGGTTTGCAGAACTAAATGGCAGGTATAACGGGAAGCGAGTGGCGGGGTGTGAATGTGGAGAGCTAGGCTAGAGCTACATGCAGTGATGCTTGGTTTCCTTCAAGCATAATGGCAGGACAGAGCAAAGAGTTTCAAATACGATGGTTTGTTGCCTTGTGGTTCTGTAAGATCAACTGCTTAAAGTATAAGAGAGGCCTTTGAGGAAGCAAGGGAGAGCTGTAAGCTCAGAGGAAAGACAGAGCTGTGATGGTGAGAAAACGTGCTCATCTCCCAGAGTGGGAGCAGAAGCGTCCTGAAAAAAGAATCCACCCACCAATTATTTCCAGACTCTGTAATTACTGTATATCCATATTTTAGAGTAATATGAAATGAATGTAGGAAAATGTGAATTCCTAAGCAAAAAAAAAGACTGACAGAAAGATGCAGGACAGTTATGGCAGAATGCATGATCTGGGATGGGATGGGGTGGGGTGGGGGGAAGGGAAAGGGGAATATGCCTGAACAGAAATGAAAAATGATGTATGAAATACACAAAACATCAATAAATAAATTAAAATAATAAATAAAAAAAGAAAATCTACAAGATGAAGCTGGCCAGTCCTGCTGTGTGTCTTTTCTCCAACAATGATCTGCTCTCTCACACAAAGAGATTGCAATTTTTAATGATGACTATTGTTTACCGATTTGAGAGAGGGTGGAAATTGAAAGAGTAAGAGGCTGAGAGAATGGAAATGTACTAGGATCCATACTCTCGAAGAAGTGTGCAGGGTGAGCATTTGAGTGAGTGAGTTCAAAGCATTTGAAAACTGGACAAAGGAGAGTCTGAGATCAGAGTGTGAGAGATGGTCAGGGTTCTGGTCATGGGTGGGGAGGGCAGGTGTGACAGTGGGATGGAGCTCCATTGAGCGCAGAGGACAGACTCCTGTGCATAACAAGGGAAGGGATTGAGAGGCCAATGGTGTTCTCTACACACATGTTGAAGCTATTGGTGTTGTTTGTGGAGAGGATAAGTATAAGTACAGAAATACCTCCCGTAATGGGAAATGAATGTGTGATGGTTGGCTTTAATGCCTATAGCCTACAAATTAGAATTAGAGTCCCCTGAGTAGGGGGCCTTAGCAGAAGAATTGTTTTAATAGGTCTAGGAAGACCCAGCCTGAATGTGGGCAGCGCCTTCTAGTAGCAGCCTAGATAAAAAGGGGCATGGCACAAGGAAGATTATTTCCCTTCTCCCTGCTGACTCCTTTGCCAATACAGGAGCCAGCGTTCTAGGCTTCTCTCATTGGCTGAGGGTCGGTGGCTCTTCAGGAGCCCTCTTGGAATTCAGTGCCAGATTGGGACTGCTGAGGAATTCAGCTCTGTGGACTAAGCAACTACAGGGGTCTGGGCCTCTCCTATGTGAGAGGCCACTATAGGACCACTCCAGCTACCTTAAGGGGAAACGACTACCAAGGTCTCAACCTCTCAGGTGTGTTTCAGTTGCTGCAACTTTGAAGTAAAGAGGTCAAATGTATTTCACACACACACACACACATACACACTATCAGTTTTATTTTTCTAGAGAACCCTGAATAATACATGTGCCCAGATAATTTCATCAAAATAGTCATACAAGAGTTAAATAATTGTCTGTGATGTCTGAAACGCACAAGGAAATGGTGGAATTAGAGCCAGAGACAGTGACAGGAATGGGAAATAGGAAGCTATAATTTCTTTAACCCTGAGGAAATGGGGAGAGAGAAACAGAGCATACACATGTGTGACAGAGACGGGGGAGAGGGGGATGTAGGAGGAGGGAGTGGCTTTTTTTTATTGAGGCTTTGTGTATTTCATACATCATTTTCCAATTCAGTTCAGGCGTATATCCCTTTCCCTTTCCCCCACCCCACCCCTACCCATCCCAGATCATGCATTCTGCCATAACTGTCCTGCATCTTTCTGTTTTTTTGCTTTGTTTTGTTTTCATTTTTTTAACAATAAGTGATAATTTGTGAGTACAAGCATCCTT
This sequence comes from Rhizomys pruinosus, assembly GCA_009823505.1. Taxonomy (NCBI): domain Eukaryota; kingdom Metazoa; phylum Chordata; class Mammalia; order Rodentia; family Spalacidae; genus Rhizomys; species Rhizomys pruinosus. The sequence continues at coordinate 79,456 of VZQC01007901.1, forward strand.
CATGTAAAACCAATTTGCAAGCAGTTGTGCCAAACCCACACAGCTCATGGGTCCCACCATCCAGCAGGGGGGGCTTGAGTGTTCAATCAAGTTGATCAAATGAGTGTCCAGTCTATATTGTTGTAGTTTCACCATTCACCCCAATGGCAGCCCTTACATTCTACCGTGCCCCCTCTTCCGCAGATTGTTCCCTAGGCTTAGAAAAGGGGCACAGGTGGATGAGAGTGGCTTTTATGGATGACAGCAAAGTCAAACAAGAAAACAATGAAGGAGCACAGCTGGAGAAATGGCTCAGCTTTTATTTCCTTTTTAAATTTAAATTTAATTTATTTTTTATGTGTATGAATGTACTGTCTACATGTAGGTTGGTGCACCCGTGTCCTGCAATGCCGCAAAGGTCAGAACGGGGCGTCGGATTCCCTGGAACTGGAATTAAAGACGGTTCTCAGCCACCATGTGGGTGCTGGGGATCGAACCCTGGTCCTCTGCAAGAGCAGTTGGTGCTCTTATCCACTAGGTCATCTCTCCAGCCCAATGGCTCAGCTTTTTTTTTTTTTAATTAATTTTTATTGATGCTTTGTGCATTTCATACATTTTTTCCAATTCAGTTCAGGCTTATTTCCCTTTCCCTCCCCCCCACCCCCACCCCATCCCAGATCATGCATTCTGCCATAACTGTCCTGCATCTTTCTCTCAGTTTTTTTTTTCATTTTTAGCTATAAGTGATAATCCATGAGTACAAGCATCCTTCATGCAAAACCTATCTGCAGGCTGTTGTGCCCAAACACCTACAGCCCCACCATCCAGTGGGGGGTGACAGGTTGTTTGTTCAATCAAGTTGATCAAATGAGTGTCCAGACTACATTGCTGTAGTTTCACCATTCACCCCAATCGCAGCCCTTACATTCTACCACGCCCCCTCTTCCGCAGGTTGTTCCCTAGGCTTAGAAAAGGGGCACAGGTGGATGAGAGGTAAAACAGTCCACTCTCTCTGGAGCTGTTGACTTGGACTCTGGTCAATTCTGGCTGTTTCCTTTCATGGGCTGACAGTTTGTCCAGGAATAACCTTTCGATCCTACTAATGAAGAACAAGCAATTAGATATATAGGTATTTAAGCAGCACTAATAGTTATGGTAGGTTACTTTAGCATAGACACATGTTTGGATATGTTAATCCATGAATTACAATTTTCCCCCCTGTTAAATATGACAGGGTCTTACTGTGGCTTATAACATCTCCTAACCTGTAGAGGATGTAAGCTTGTGGCATCAGCCATGGGTTATTTCTCCAAGGGGAGAGCCAATAGCCAATTAGATTTGGGATATACAGGCACATGGCTGCCTCTGCTGCACAGTATTTCCAGGCAGGTGAGGTGTAGCTGGTGCTGACGGTGGAGTCTTGCTTGACTCAGGGAGACCCATATTTGCTTTATTGGTTTAGTGGCCTTTGGTAACACTCTCTGGCATTCCAGAGGCCATCTGTACACTTGCATGTGTGGTCTCAATACATCCCTCCCATGTTAACGTCAGGTCTTCGGCAGCAGGGTCTTATTGCCTCTCCTCCTGTAGGTATCCCAACTTAGAGGCAAGGAGCCCTTACCTTTTGTGGGGCCTTGGATCCCCTGGCCAACATCCACCTGGTAGAACAATCCATTGCTGATGTCAGAGCTCCTGTATTAATATATTTTGCCTGAGTGCATAGCCCTAGGACTTTAGTATTATATTTGGTTCTGAACAGAGAGTAATCCCTTCCACAGTTCCCATGTCTAGTAGTCAATTAAAGAAAGCAGTTTTACCGGTTTTATAAGAGATTACCTCTACAATAGTTGTCTCCAATTTACAGTTGGGGAGCGACCTCATCATTGTCATATTTCTCCTTGTTCTATGGGTGGGAAGGCAAGGAAGTCTCTCATATCAGAACCTTTGTGGCACCTAGAAGGTAAGTTTCATTAGGACTCATTATAACTAGTTGTTACATGTAGGATCCACAGAGGGGTTCGATGTTTATGGCAATCTGAGGCTTTTCTTCCTTTGAATGTTCAGACGGGTCAGCCTTTCCGTTGCCACTTTTTGGTACATCCTACTCAATGCAAACCTGTATCTTTTCTTTCTCAGCCGTTAAGTTGGTGACGTTTTGTCCTGTTGGAACAAACAAATCTTTTCCCATAGTTAGTTTTAAGATTTGAATTGCAAGGGTTTGATGAAAAGGTTTCATGTCTTTCTGTATCCCCCCCCCTTTTTTTTAGCGTATGAGTCTCCAGAAGACAGTTGTATTATACATGACTATAGGGTGGAGTCAAGGCATAGATTTCATCAAATTCACCCATGTTGTTTTGGGTGACTATATATGATTAACTTGGGAAGCAAACTTAATTTTTACGTTAAATCATCTTAAAGAGAATGCTACAAGGTGATACTGTACAACAGAGAAATTGTAGAGAACATTTGTATGTGTCTGGCTGCTCTTGCCGAGGACCAGGGTTCAGTTTCCAGCACCCATGTGGTGGATAACAACCATCTATTACTTCAGTTCCAGGGGATTCTTCTGTGGGCACTTCACAATACAGGTACACTTACATGTGTGCTGGCAATACACTCATACACATAAAATGAAAATAACAGAAAAATATTAAAGAGAAAATGAGGAAGGGCCAAACAACATTTGGTATAGATATATGCTAATCACAGGTATGTGGTTCTAGAAGTGAAGGCAATGGATATGGCAGGAAGGAGAGAGTGGAAGGTTGACTTGAATTAAGAGTAGTAATGCAGGGTGAATGGAGAGTCTGATCATAGTCACTGATTGTGGATGTGTAGCATTGGGGAGGGATTGAAGTACACAGGTTAAGATTTGATGGACTGCCTTGATGCTCCTCTGGGGGAGGTTTAGTTGTTACAGAATTCCCTGCCTGTGTGTGTGTGTGTGTGTGTGTGTGTGTGTGTGTGTGTGTGTCTGTCTGTCTGGGAATTTTTCAGGGCACTGCTTGTGAATCTGGGCTGCAGGGTAGGCTTCCACAGTGGCTGCTCAGGACCAGGGAGCGCTCTTCCTCAGGCACCAGGTGTTTTCTATTACTGCTGGTCTCCAGCATGCGGCTGCTAAGCAACTTTTATTATTCCTTTTCACAGAAGCTGACAACAATTCAGCCAAGTGGAGAGGCTTGGGTAAGGCAGGAGAGTAAGGACAGGGAAGATTTTAAACTTAGGTTGTTGCAAACCCAAAGCCTGCATTCTTTGCAATGGGAAACTAGCCAGGAGATTAAAGGGCCAGATCTGATGTCAGGTGTTCCTCAGAAGCCAGCTGGAAAATTTCCCTCTTTTGTGGCCATTCTCATGAGACTTGGAGTTTCTTGAAGGCAGAAACTGTGACCTGTGCATCGAGCACTTATCATACAGTGCGTAATCAATAATATTTGATTACTAGAGAAATGGACAGTTCTTTTCCTTACCCTCCCATTTGTTCTCTTCCCTTCCCTCCGCTCCACTCCTTCCTTTCCTTTTCCCTCCCACCCTTCTTCCCTCTTCTCTCCCCCCACTTCCCTCCCTTTCTCCCCTCCCTTCACCTCCCCCTCCCCTACCTCTTCCTGCCTTACCCTCTCCTTCCATTCCCTGCTCTCCCCTGTTCTCTTCTCCCTTCCCCTCCTCTCTCCCTTTCTGCCTTCCCCTCCCTTCCTTTGCCTTCCCTTCACCTTCCCTCCTCTTCCCTCTCTGCTATCTCAGTCCCCTCCCCTCCATTCTTCCCTTCACCCCCTCTCCCCTCCCTGCTATCTCAGTCCCCTCCCCTCTATTCTTCCCTTCACCCCCCTCCCTCCCTGCTATCTCAGTCCCCTCCCCTCCATTCTTCCCTTCACCTCCCCCTCTTCCCTCCCTGCTATCTCAGTCCCCTCCCCTCCATTCTTCCCTTCACCTCCCCCCTCTTCCCTCCCTGCTATCTCAGTCCCCTCCCCTCCATTCTTCCCTTCACCTCCCCCCTCTTCCCTCCCTGCTATCTCAGTCCCCTCCCCTCCAATCTTCCCTTCACCTCCCCCCCTATCTCAGTCCCCTCCTCTCCATTCTTCCCTTCACCTTCCCCAGCTCTCTCTTTTCCTCCTTTCCTTCCCCATTTCTTTTTCTCTTTCCAAACCTTTCCCTGTCTGCCTGATTCCTCAGGCACACAAAGTTCTAGAAGGAGCCATTCTTCTTATTTTAGCCTCTCATCTCTTTTCAGACTTCTCACCTTTAATTCCTTCCATTTAACTTTGGCGGAGTTTGAACTATTTTTTTGATCCTACCTTAGGGATCCATCTTGCTTGTACTATTTTTTTTTTCTTGACTACTCCTTCACAGAACTCATCAAGAATAGCAGGTTAATTAACTCATGAACATCACTACAGGCTCATGAACATAATTTCTTACATTTTGGTTCTGAAGTTCCTTAGCCAGCTGTCTAGTGTGTCTGAGACATTCTTTCACACTACAATAAGAACTGTGCTTTTTTATTTCTTTAGTACAAGGGATTGAAAGGGCCAGGTGAGCCCTCTTTTTAGTTTCTATTTATTTTGAGACTGTGTCTCACTAAGCTTCTCAGGCTGGCCTTGAACTTGTTCTACAGTTCAGGCAAATCTTGAACTTGTGATCATTCTCTTTCAGCTTCTAGAATTGCTGGGAATCCAGCTTTGCACCAGGAGGCATGGCTGAAAATGTGTGCTTTTACTCTGCATTCCAGCATGTGAAAAGAAACACAGAGTCATGTGTGGAAAGTTCTGAATGCAATCCTCTATATCCCACTTTAAATGTTGAGACTTCAGAATAGATGAATTCATAATCAGTAGATTATTTCCCATAGAGATTACTAATAGAAATCTTAACTAGTCTTTGGTGCATTCCCACACATTAATGCCCCTGCTCTGGCCATTTTCTTTGTGGCAGTATTGAAGATTCCGTCTCCACTTGTGTCCACAGTCACTTATATCCTTGAGGTGGCAGTAATAATTACAACAGCATTTGAAGAAAAATATCTGGAAGGGTAGAGAGGTGGTTAAAAAAAAAAGAAACTGGTTCTCCATGAAATGCTCTATAATCCTCCATTTTCTGCTCTGAGGAATTATATCCATAGCAGGATTATTCATTATTAAGAGCTTATTTCAGCCTGAAGTCTGGGTGTCAGTAGATGAGGACACAGGAAGATTAGCTGCTCACAGTGTGGGCTGGAAATAAGTTCCTTATCTGGTCATTAAAATCAGTAGCTCATGGTGTTTTGATCATAATTATTATTTCTGTTTGGATCTTCTTCATGTGATTAGGTTTCCATTTTTCATCAGTCATATTAGAATTTAGCTCTGCAGCACTAATGTCATATTGCAAAGCAGAAATGAGTGTGTGCATCTTTGTCTTCCATAATTCCCTGCAGTCCCCAATATGTGTTTTTGAAAATATTTAATTAATTATTTTGAGACTTGAAAAATCAATATTACTAATAAATACAATGTTAGGAACCACTATTCACTACCTAGAATGTGTCTGGTATGATTTCAGATCCAAACACAGGCAGCAGTTATCACCTTTATATCTCCAAATTAAAGACAAAGCACAGGGCAAAAGAATGAAATTATTTCTGAGAATGTTCCAGAGCTAGGAAATAGTGATATTTCTCACAGCAACCTCCTCCTCTGCCATTTGTCGAGAAAATAATTTCTTGTGTGCAGAGAACAGAGTTCTTAAATTAATACATTGTCACAGTTTAACAAAATGAACACATATTGGGAGCCTAGGGGTTCACATATTTATTGTTTCTGGCAAAAAATCAAATCTAAAGAGAGAAGAAAAAGTGGTTTTGAAAATGTGTTAGGTGATTTTCTCTAGTGATACAACTCTGCATCAAACAAGTATTTGAGTGTGAAACAATGTCAGATGCATCAGTTACAACATTGAATAAGGCACAATCACAGTTCCTGGAGGAAATTTAAATGTGACAAATGTGTAAACAAAGTACCATGGAAACCAGAGGGAAGGGACATTTATTGTACTTCATGCAGGAGGCACCTCTCACACTAAGCCATGGAATTGTCCAAAACTTCTCTTTCATGAAAAAGTACCTTCTGTCGGTTACTGCAATGTCCCCCTCATACAATGGCACTGAAGGTAGCTTTTTGGCAATGTGGGCAAATTTTCAAAGTAGAATGTGGTGGGCAGGTCTACTGGCCTCACTTTGAGGTAGAATTGTTGTACAGAAGCTCTGAATTGCAAAATGTCTATGAAACCAAGGATAGGACTGGGGGTGAACAGCGATGGTTGGAGAAAATGAGATGGTTAGTAGTCATGCACTTGTGTAAGGCAGGCATTCATAGTTCAGGGAAAGTAGAGTTCTCATCATGCATCTTGAGACCCAAGATGAAAATGTTTTCTCTTTCCTTTGTGTTTTGTTCAATGGCAATTTTACTTCAATTTGTAGTTCACTTTGAAGTCAATCCTGTCTTAAATGGGCATGGTGTTGCATGTTAATAATCTTAGTGCTCAGGAAGCTAAGGTAGGAGCATTTCTATGATTTTAAGGCCAGTTTGGGTTATATAGCAAGACCATGTCTCTAAACAAAACAACAAAATGAAACAGGACTAACTGAATGTCTCTCTTAAGACAATCATTGAATTTGTCGACAAAACCACATGGACCTAAGCTTAATACAAACACACGGTTGTGTGGGTAGGATAAAGTGTCAGGAGATCACTGTATTCCTGACCCATGTAATGGAAGAACTGAACTGTCAGGCTTGTGGCAAACATGGATCTCTTCTTTTAACGTTTTTAATGAAGTATTGTACAATTCATACAACATTTTTCTGTCCAATTTAGACTCATTCCCCTTTCCATGCCCCCCACCCCACCGGAGTTCATACATTTTGCCATACATATCTTGCATTTCTTTTTCTTTAGTCTTTTAAAGTTTTTCTATCCAGAGGTTTATCATTTGGGACTGAAGTTTACTGTTTCAGTTAGTTCTTTGACCCAGTCCTTTTTTTTGTTGTTGTTCCCTCCAATTTGTATTTTTCCAAAATATGCAGATAAAACATGGATATCTTACTAGTTTATCTTAGATTATTATTATTCTGGAACCAATGGAGTTAGCGAGAAGAACTAAAAGATTGTGCTGGAGTTGAAAATGTTTTCAATAGCAAGAAAGAGGAAAAGGCACAGGGAATCCACCATTTGTCACTTACTCATGCATAGATTCATAGTTGTATTGGCAGGAACAGAAGAATCTCTGGAGCTTGCTGCCACCAGCCTGGCTCCAGGTTCAGAGAGAGACCTGGCTCAAAGGAATGAGGTGGAGAGTGGTAGAGCAGGGAGGCCCTTCTTCCTCTGGCCTTGGTGCATGCACCTGGACACACAGATGCACAGACAACATGCTCACTCAGACATATACTTTCTTTTGCATTATACACTGCACAAAATAAATTATTACACATTTTTTATTTATTGATTGATTATTCAGCATTTGTACAACTTATACAATGGCTCCTAATCAAACATAATCCCCCCATGCCCAAATTCCCCCATTAGAACTCATGCATTACAACATCCATGTTAAGTCCTATCCAGTCAAGCTTCCAAACCCAGACGTCTTTCTGCGAAAGTAGATCTGCTGGAGTCTAGTCAACATATCTGGGAATCCTAGGTAAGGTATACTCTTCCTCACTCAACAGTACTCAGTCTCTTGTAATTCTCAGTCTAGGGTCAGTCTCCACCTATTTATCTTGCTGTACTTTGAGACCTTCTCTCAGTTGGGATGGGTTCTGTGCCTGTTGCCAATGTTGCTACAAGTTCAGATGTGAAAGTTGATTGTTAAGTAACTGCTTCTCTACATTCATGCACCAGCCCTGGTTTTTATACATGTTATATTGAAGAAGTAACTGAGTTGAGAAGACAGTGAGTTATTTAACCAACCAATTGTTCTATCATTTTTTTTTGTCTTTTTGAGACACAGTTTCCCTGTAGCCCCAGCTGACCTGGAACTCACAGAGATCTGCCTGCTTCTGCCTCCTGAGTGTTGGGATTAAACTGGCGTCATCATGATTTTTATGCTGACATTCTGAAACAGTGGTTTCTTATATTTCATGGAGACAGCTGATTTTTAAGAGTATTCTTAGGAAAGGGAAGACTTCATGGATCTTCATGTGTGTTTTCTTACCCTAAACTTGGCATGGAACAATTAACATTCTTTTTCCTTTATGACCTCAGAAAACACTTAGATCTTGTGTGACTGAGTACTCAAAGCTGGAGTGAAATATACACAAACCCAAATTGCTCACAACTTCTGGTATTGAATATGACCCTAGACACATTTCAAAGCTTAAATCACACCATGCCTCCACAGAGTCTTGAGCTTGCTAAGACTGTAGATGTTACAAGGCTCCCTTACCCCATACAGATGTTATCACATAGCTAGGTCCAAACATGAATATGGAAAAAAACATTAAGAACATTAATTGTAATGGTTCAGATAAAGTACAGCTAATCACTGCCCTGCTGGGTGAGAATGAGAGGCTAGCAGAGGCTCAGGCTTTCTATTTTTAAGTCAAGAGTAAGAGCATTGAACCCTAGGTGTGTCTCAGTTCACAACACTTGTCCATAGAGGAACACAGAGCATAGACAGTGGTGGCATCTGAATGAATTGCTCAGATTTGTTGTTCCTTTTCTGCATCTGTGTCTGCCACCTGGGTAGAGATGGTTTAAAAATTGACCGTCATTAAGAGCATCTCAGCTGCAGGGCTAGAATAGTTGGTGTAACTGAAAGCTTCCTGAATATCTGGGGCTTCCTGAGTCCCTGACCAGCTCATTACTGTTCCGTGACACTCATAGCCCATGATAGTTTTGAATGAAATGCCACATCTTAAGTTGATGATACGTTATTCTGCTCTAGGAGGTAACTGAAATGATCCTGTATTTGCATTGGAGATTTTACATTTATGCCAAAGACTGCTGACTTGACTATTATGGAGGACATGTATTTTGAGAAGAGCTTTTCCAGCTGGTTTTGTGGTGCTCGTGTTTCGTTTCTGATAATGGATAAATGGACAGCCAAAATAAACATGTTTTAAAGGAGTTGAGTCAACAATGATTTTTGTGTTTTATATTAGACATTTATAATTTTTCAACTTAATTTTCAATTGATATTTGGAATAGATTGCCTTGAGAAATCTGAGAAGTTCAGATAAAGGCCTTTGTTACTTTTAGATAGTCTGATAATCTGTAACTCTAAAGACCAAAAGGCCTTTGTTACTTTTAGATAGTCTGATAATCTGTAACTCTAAAGACCAATGATAGTCTAGAGAGTATCTGGAACATGAATTGACCGTTCGTGTCTGCTTATTTTCTTAGCCTGTCCATTTGTCCCTATAACCCTGGACTTCTTTCAGCCAGAGATCCCTTGCAGTTACTGCCCTGCCAGCTAGTCTCCTGGTATTACTGGTTATCTTTTCTTTTTCCAGATGAAACTGGACTCCAACACAGTTTCCTTTGCGATAAGGAACATATCAGCTGTGGTGCCTCAGTGAAACACGTGAGAGCCACAGAAGATATGATGTCTTCTGCCACTTTTGTTCTTAGGTAAAATATAAAAGTTTGAGACTTGAGAGCCAGATTTTCTGGGGAGACTTGGAGAAATCATTTAACACAGCCTGAAAAATAAAGGGCAAATGTTGACCACTGGGAGACAGGAGATGGATGTGAACTTGCAGCTATGACGGATGTGAACTTGCAGCTATGACTTCTGCCCTTCTTTCCCCTTTGGTTTGGTCTTCCATACAACTTCTCTAGAGAAGTCTTTCATAACCAGAAAACTTCCTACAATTTCCTTATAAAGGCAATTTTATCAATCAAAGGCCCCCTTTAAATAGATTTCCTACTTTTCTGTCTCATTCCCTGCTCCATCCCAGGGCCCCTCCCAACAAAACACTGGCATATAGCATGAGGCATTGAATCTGGTCAAGACAAGGTACGAAGAACTTTCTACTCAGACAGTACACTATGGCAGAGGTAGAAATTAAAGATAAAGGACAGTAAAGAGAGTAACTTAGGATGCAGTAGAATTATACAAGAAACAAGTAGGAAAACGGAATTCCTTTTGAGAAAAATGGGGCAGTTCAAGGTAATCCTGCAGGGCACAAAGGGAAAGGAAATTATTTCTCAGGGGAGTGTGAGTACTGTGGGTGAGGAAGAGTACATGCTTCCTAGGATTCCTAGATATACTGACTAGAATCCAGTGCATCTATTTGCACAGAAACACATCTGGGTTTGGGAGCTTGACTGGATAAGGCTTAGCTTGGATGTTGTAATGCATGAGTTCTTATGGGAATTTGGACATGGTGGTGGGGGGGACTGGGTTTGATTGGGAGCCATTGTATGAGTTGTGCAAATGCTCAATAAAAAAACTGATAAATTTCTTCAGTGCTTTCAAAAAGTACAGGTAGTTGGTGAACACCTGTAACAGATGAATGGAACTGCAGAGCATCAGCATATCTATCTCACAAGGACCAGGGGAGGAGTCAGGTGGAGCAAGGAGCAAGCCAATATCCCTTAACATAAGACATATGGGAATTGCTAACTCACTGACTTGCTCACTGTGGTCTCTCTTAAATACAGTGAAATATTATGTATAGTTGTCCATATAGAACTTGTTCACCTTTCCACAAAACCTCTTAAGGTCAACCCTGAAAGGCCATAGGCAGAAAGATACTGTGAATTAATGAACTTCACTCAGCTGTGTTTACATTTTGCAAAAGAAAGATTTTGGATGTAGATTAAAAAATTCATCCATGAACTATGAGTTAGTAGTGTTGTTCAGATTAAACCCAATACCAGCCACATCCCAAGCTATAAATATACATTACTTATTATTTGAATAAATTCTGAAATCTCTATTTTATGGGTTGGGAAACTGAGGCAGAAAAATTTATGGTTAGTAGAAGTACATGGTAGCAGATGTGTGTATCACTTAGCCTAGGAGCCCAGGGGTAGCTAAAGTTGTCCTTAGTAAAATATATTTGAACAGACATATGAAGAGCCATGAAATGGACTTGTGGGGAACAGATGGGAGCAGAATGAATTTCATGCAAGCTTAGTAGGGGGAAGATGTGGTTAGAAGCATCGTGAAGGAGAGAAAAATTGGCCCAACATGAAACCGGAGAAGAAGACAACTTATGCAGAATCTTGTAGGCTGTTTTATTGACAGTGAATCACATTCTGAGAGTAGGCTAGTAATGGGCTTTAAGAAGTGAAGTGGTGCAAAAGACTCCTGCTTTGTGAAAATCACCCCAAGTCTGTGGAGAATGCATTGAAGAGGAAAATGGGCATAGTGTGAACAGGAAGACTATTGCTGTGGTAGCAAGGGTTGGTGGAGATTGAGACTGTAGCTAGAGCACTGGAGGTGGAGGTGAATGGGAGGATTTCAATGAATATTTTTGTAGCAAAATTAATAAGAATCTATGCAAGAATGAGGTTGGAGTCCAGTCTTGCATAGGCAACTCAGGAATGAAGTTGCCTTTTGTTTAGATATAGCACAATATCTTAGTTCATGCTTCATTGTACAATAAAATACCAGAGCCTCAATAGTTTATAAAGAAGTTTACTCATTTTCAAGTTTTGAAGGCTGAGAATTTAAGATTGAGCAATCTTGTCCAACTGGTGTTCTGTGAGGGCCACGCTGAAGGTAGCTTTGTAATTGCAGAAGTACGTGCAATGGTTAGCATATGGTGAGACTGAAAGCAAAAGAGTGAGTAGGGACCAAGCTTCATTCTTTTTGAAACCCCACTCTCAAGAGAGCCACATGTGCCCTTTCTAAGGACAGCATCCTCAGTGACGTATTTACTGCCAATAGATGCCATCTCTTAAGGGCTTCATTACTACATGGCACTGCTGTATTGGGGACTAGGATAAAGCTTCTAATACATGTATTCTTGGAGGACACAATGAAACCATACCAAACCAAGGCATGTATGATCTGTGTTATTGGCAGAAGGATTAAATGTATGAAATGTTTAAAAGCTCAATAAAAATATTTTTAAAAATTTCTTACTTTTAAGTATAATTATATAGAACATTAGCATTTGGAACAGACAGGGTGAAAGACTATGAAAATTCTCTCTACTGCCTTAGAAATTTTCTATAAACCTAAAATTATTTGGGGGAGCTAGAGAGGTGGCTCAGCAGTTAAAAGCACTGGCTACTCTTGCAGGGGACCAGGGTTCATTTCCCAGCATCCACATGGTAGCTAACAACTATACCTACATTGAGTTCTGGGGGATCTGATAACCTCTTCTGACTTCCTTGGTCACTGCACAGCATGGGTGCACTTACATATGTTCAGGTAATACATTCATGCTAATAAAATAAAATTAGCAAATTAAAAAAAAATGGAATGAGTTTTACTTATTTTCATTCATTTTTTTTTTGTCTTTTTGAGACAGGGTCTCCCTGTAGCCCCAGCTGTTCTGGAACTTGCTCTGTAGACCAGGCTGGCCTTGAACTCACAAAGATCCACCTGCCTCTGCCTTCTGAGTGCTAGGATTAAAGGCGTGCCCCACCATGCCCAGCCTTTCTTATGTATGTGTTCAGGTATGCTTATGTGTGTGTTCACTGATGTGTGTGTGTGTGTGTGTGTGTGTGTGTGTGTGTATGTGTAAGGAGGACAAACTCAGATGTTGTTATTCATGCTTTGTATTCCTTGGCTTGGAACATACCAAGTAGAATAGGTTAGCTAGACAGAAACCCCCAAAGATCTGCCTGTCTCCACCTCTCCAGCATCAATAAAACATGCTTGTGGCATCACATCTGGCTATTTTTCACATAGTTTCTGGGAGATCAAACTCACACTTGCAAGGCAAGAACTTTACCAACTGAGCTATCAAGCCAGCACTTACTGTCTATTTTAAAAATAAAAATTATTTCTATGGACATTCTTTTTTTTTTTTTTTGGTCTTTTCGAGACAGGGTCTCCCTGTAGCCCCAGCTGTCCTGGAACTCACTCTGTAGACCAGGCTGGCCTTGAACTCACAAAAATCCACCTGCCTCTGCCTCCCAAGTGCTAGGATTAAAGGCATGCGCCATCATGCCCAGCAAGACTGTAATCCTTAATGATTTACTTTGTATTGAGTCTGTTGATCAGATAATCAATGCCCTGTGCTATATGTCCAGCAAAGTTGAGATCTAATTGCTCAGATTCTCTCTCCTAGTCACATCCTTCAAACATACTCAGCAATAGGAGCAATGGCTGCTTGTGTTGTTTTCTTATCTAATTCTCTCAAGTTACAATATAAGCTTGGTATTGGAAAATGATTTACAATTTTTCAATATAATTTTCAAGATTCATGTTCATATATTCCTTTCAGAAATCTTATAAGTATTAAACTAGACTTAAAATCAAAACCATGTATCTGGCAAAATTACCTCTTCCAACTTAGATAATATAAAGTAATATAGTTTTCATTGGCTATGCTAGGTGCTGATGAAATTTCCTGAATTGTTCCTCACTTTCCTTTAAATGATTTTATTGTCCTGTATTGTTTAAGTAATATCCAATAATAAAAAAGAGATAAAACAATAAGAATGTAAGATTGGATAAAAATAACATCTCATACTTTTTAAAAATGCTGAATGTCCATTCTACCCAAATTAATGTACAGATTCATTGCAATCCCAAATTAATATACAGATTCAATGCAATCCCAATTAAAATCCCAATGAGTTTCTTCATAGACTTGGAAAACAAAATCCTTAAATTCATATGGAAAAATAAAAAACCCTGAAGAGCTAAAGCAACCCTGAGCAAAAAGTACAATACAGGGGGTATCACTTTACCAGACTTCAAACTATATTACAGGGCTATAATCATAAAGACAGACTGGTACTGGCACCAAAACAGACCCCTTGACCAATGGAACAAAACTGAAGATACAAATTTGAGCTCATACAATTTCAGCCACCTCATATTTGACAAAGGGGCCAAAAAAGCTCAATGGAGGAAAGATATCATCTTCAGCAAATGGTGCTGGCAAAACTGGATCACCATTTGTAGAAGAACAAACTTAAACCCATACCTCTCATCCTGTGCAAAAATAAACTCCAAGTGGATCAAAGACCTCAACATGAAACCTGAAACTATGAAGGTTATGGAAGAAAACATTGGCAGCAACCTAAAAGACACAGGTGTAAGAAAAGACTTTCTAAATCAAACAGCATCCATACAGGAAATAAGGTCAACAGTTGATAAATGAGACTTCATCAAACTCAAAAGTTTCTGTACAACTAAAGAAACAATCAAAGAAGTGAAGAGAAAACCCACAGAGTGGGAGGAAACCTTCAGCAGTGATACATCTGACAGAGCATTAACATCCAGAATATATAAACTACTCAAAAAACAATAAAAAAAAGAAAGAAAAAAATTACCTACTGAAAAGATGGAGTAAAGAGCTGAACAGAGACTTCACCAGTGAGGAAGTAAAGATGGTTGAGAAACATATTAAAAAGTGTTCAATGTCACTAATAATTAAGGAAATGCAAATTAAAATCACTCTAAGATATCATCTCACTCCAATAAGACTGGATAACATCAAGAAAACAAAGACACCAAATGCCGGAGAGGTTGTGGGGAAAGGGGAGCACTCATCCACTACTGGTGAGAATGTAAACTTGTACAGCCACTATGAAAAGCAGTGTGGAGAACACTTAAAAGACTCAAAATGAGCCTACCACCTGACCCAGTCATACCATTCTTGGGAGCATATACCCACAAGACTCATCCTACCTCAAAGATACATGCACATCTATGTTTGTTGTAGCTCTCTTCACAAGAGTGAGGGGCTGGAACAAACTCAAATGCCCCTCAACTGAATAGTAGATAACTGAAAAGTAGATAAGAGTAGAAAAATGTGGTACCTCTACACAATGGAGTTCTATGTAGTGGTAAAGAAAGATGACATCGAGGCTGGAGAGATGGCCTAGCAGTTAAGAGTGCTGACTGCTCTTGCAGAGGACCCAGTTTAGATCCCCAGCACCCACATGGTGGCTGAGAGCTGTCTTTAACTCCAGTTCCAGGGGAATCCGATGCCCTCTTCTGACCTCCGCAGCATTGCATGACATTGG
The DNA here is from genome assembly GCA_009823505.1 of Rhizomys pruinosus. Taxonomy (NCBI): domain Eukaryota; kingdom Metazoa; phylum Chordata; class Mammalia; order Rodentia; family Spalacidae; genus Rhizomys; species Rhizomys pruinosus. Next base: position 94,566 of record VZQC01007901.1, read on the forward strand.
TGTACAAACCTACATGCAGACAGTACCTTCATACATGTAAAGAATAAATAAAATTAAAAAAAATTTAAAAAAAAGAAAAAAGAAAGATCACATCATGAATTGGTAAGTAAATGGATGGAACTGGAAGCCATTATGTTAAGTAAAGTAACATTACCTCAGAAAAACAAGTGGCAAATAGTATCCCTCATTTGTGGATGCTAGCACCAAATCCCCAGTTGAAAGGCAAGCTGAGCAACGTTATTGTTATATTTCTTTTTATCTGAAAGCAACTGTGCTGTTAAATTTGAATCTCTTAACAGGTTGTTGAATTAACTTACCACTTATTTTCAGACATTGCAATTTTGGTATATAGGTAGAAAGTATGTATTCATATTTTAGAGTAATATAAAATTACTCTAAATGGGAGGGAAGAACAAAAATATGAGGACTGGGTCAAAGAACTGCTGAAACATTAAATTCTTCCTGAAACAATAAACCTCTGCAGAGAAAAGCTTTAAAAAGACTGAGAAAAAGATACAAGACATGTATGGCAGAATGCATGAACTTGGGTGGGGGGCAGTGAAAGGGGAATTTATCTAAAATTGGGCTGAAAAATGATGTATGAAGTACACAAAACATTAATAAAATATTTTATAAAAAATTAAAATAAAATAAAATGTTGAATATAATTTTCCATTATTTTCCCAAGGTTACAATTTTATATATTCTCTATTGAGAAAATTATTCCTAGTTTTATGACATAACTAAATGCATTAGACTTTTGAATTTTCCTTGCAATAATTATCTAAATTTTACTTGCTGAAGTGTACAGTAGCCCGGATGGCAATTCTTGTCTTTCTGTGTCCTCCTTTGCATTGTGCCCAGTTCAGCCTGTGTGGTCTGGATGTGCCTTAGCAAACTCGCTACTCTTGTTTTGACATTAAAATCTGCTACATTCTCAGTAGCCAGTCTAGGCATACCTCCTGGTCCACTGGTCGTGAAGCCAGCCGTGAATATACCAAAATTCCAAAAAGGATTCTGAGCCCTAATTCTCCTTGAATCACCAGGCCTCATGCTTTGCTTCATTGCACTAATGATGGGAAAATGCATCTTTCTCTATCTGTTCCTCTGCTCTCAAATATAATTTGTCCCTAGTGTCACTCTGACCTCTTAGAAAATATAGTTCTCTTGGTATCATCAGATGGGACTCTGAAGACCCGAGGAGGAGAAGATGAAGGTTATTTTCTCTGTTTTCCCTCTTTTCATCTTAGCAACTCGTCCACCTCTTGTCATAAATGGGGCAGGTGTAACTGCCAGTGTGTATGGCTGCAAATGCTGGTGCTTGAATCCTGAGATGAAAATTTAACCTTTATCACTTATTAGCTATGTGATTTTAGCAACTTGTCTTTTATAAACAATCTTTCTATGTCTCAGTTTCTTCTCTGACATGGGAAGTGCATATCCTTTATTTTGGGGGACAGTGGCAAGTACAGTGACATAGTAATGCAAATTACTGTGACTTATATTTGGCATTATAAATTCCTCAATGAATATAAACAGCCATTCTATGCCTTTCGCTATCAGACGTCTCAGGTGGCTACAATCAAGCGCCATCTATAGATTTATGGATTGCTTCTTCAGTTGTATATAAGATAAATATTCCTTTCAGACTAAATATTTCATGGAACATAGATAAATAGTTTGATTCATTTGTAAAAGTTGAAAAACGACGCAAAACAAAGTGTAGGTGCCACATGCATTTTGATTCTGATAACAGATGACTTTTATCTTTTTCAATTTCCAAGTGGCAGAGTTATTTTTGAATTTGTTTCAGACAGGTCAGAGGAAGTAGCCATTTCTCACTGTCAGGGTGACCAGTCACTGGAAAAGACACCAAGAAGGGAAAGAGATTTAGAACTTAAAGGGCAGAACATAAAACACACATCTAACTGATAAGAACAGAAACAAAAAGGTGTTTAAACTAAAGATAAAATGAAATGTTAAGAGTTCTGGACTGCAGCCACATGAAGTCATGGAACTCTAATTCTTGATGGGCAGCCTGACAAGAGAATAAATGAAGTTCCAAAAATCTAGGCTTCCTGCCAAAAGGGAACTAACATTGGAGAGTTCTGATTTAGCACTGCAGCACTGGAAGAAGAGTTCTGATTTAGCACTGCAGCGCTGCAGTCCATGTGTGTGTTTCAAAGGGTCAAACAGCTTGCTGCTCCACTTTGAGCTGAGAAACGTGAAAGCCCTGCAGGTCCTATAATGCAGACAACAGCACTTCGGAATATAGCCAGGACTGGATTTAAATTTTTCTCATATGAAAATACGAATGTTTCCCGAACTGTATATGCCCCAGCTTCCCTATCAACAGGGGGATAAATTATTATGGAAAAGATGAAGAGGAGAATAATTAGCCAGTAGGTGCTATAAGAAGAATTCTTATAGCCTGGACTACTTCAAGGGCCTTTTAAGATGCTTGAGGCATTTCATGTTCTAAATTGAAAACTGGAAAATTGAAATTGAGAGTAATTTTAAGACTGGAGTTTCAATCTTTTAAATGCCAAAATTATAGAATGTAGAATGTGGGCACATTTTGATAATTATGATATCATATGGAGGATCGAAAATTTATATACTTAGGAAGAGTCTGCATAATAATAGGGTTTTGTAACATCTTAGGTACTGAATTAGTGTTCATTCTTTCTCCCTATCTTTTATCATGCTAGACGTCATTGGAAATCTAGAATGAAATACCAAGTTATGGCTTGGGAAATGGCTCACTTGATAAAGTACTTGTCACAAAAGCAATGGAGGCTTGAGTTCAGGTCTCCAGCACCCACAATAGATCTGCTCCTTTAAGCCCAGAGCTGCAGAGACAGAAATGGAGATTCTCAGAGCTTCCTGGAGACCCAAAGGAGCCAAATTAGTGAGCTTCAGGCTCAATGAGAGAATTTGTCTCAAAAAATAAAGTGGAGAACTTTGGAGGAAAACACTAAGCATCAATCTCTGGTCTCCACAGGCATGCATACACACGAATCTGCACACAAACAACTCCACACAAAATAAAGAAAGAGATAGTAAACAGGAATACAAAGTTAAAGAGTGTAAGGTGTTATCCAGGCACTCAACATCGCATTGAGTGTACAAGGTGATTAAAATTACTTTATGTTTATTACATTTTTAATTTTACTATATGCTAAGTATGTGACAAGAACTCTTCTAATTTATATATGTATACATCAATGTTTTCAATTCTCATGATAGAGCGAGTGCTATATAAATATTATTCTCATTTATTAGTAGAAGAAAAGGAACTGCTAAGAAATTTGCTAGAGCCCATGTGGAAACCATGATTCAAATACAACTATTTTGACTTTAGAGTTCAACTTTATCCATTGAATGCCATTACTTCTGTGGGGAATAATTAATATTAATTATTATTTATGATTTTTACTAATGCGCTGCATAGATAAATCCCATTGTCAAAGTAAGGGACTAGGCAAAACCTTGCTAAGAACTGAAAAGAAGTCAATCCTCTGGTTGAAGTTTTGTAAAAGCACTTCAAAAGGATTCAGAGATATAAATAAATTAGTATGTAAGTAAAAACTGTGTCCTTAAAAAAGACAAATGAAGACCCTGTCTTGAAAAGACAAAAAAAAAAAAAGACAAATGAAAACACTTGGGGAAGTTATTTTTGTACAAATATGATTTATCTGTAAAATGAAGAAAACCCCATGACTATATAGAAGACTTTAACATATGTCACTATTTATTTCTCTTGGTTAACAAGGAGTGAGAGATGTGTGTACATTTCCTGCATATTTTTAAGTTTACTGTGTCAAACTACAGATGATTCCCATCAAACTGTACATTGAATAAGTCACAGAGATTTTTTTTTCTTTTGCTGATTGATATAGATTAAAAAACTTCAGTGTGATTTGCCCAAGTATCTGTAGTTAAAAAAATGAAGATAAAAACCAATTTAAGATTCAATCTTACCTCATTCAGGCTGGCTAAGATCAAGAGAACAAAAGACACCAAATGCTGGCATGGACATGGAGGAAGGGGAAGGGTCATTCACTGCTGGTGTGATGCAAACTTGTGAAACTACGATTGAAAGCTGTGTGGAGAACTTTCAAAAACTAAAAATGAATCTGCCATATGATCTGGTTACACCACTCTTTGGCATATTCCCAAAGGACTCATCCTACTGCACAGATACCTGTACATCCATGTTTGATGCTGTTCTCTTCACAATGCTAAGAAATGGAAACAACTTAAATGTCCCTCATTCAAATAATGAAAATTTGCAGGTAAATGGATGGAACTAGAGACTATTATACTAAATGAAGTAATGCAACTTAGAAAAGCAAGTGATGTATGTTTTCCCTCATTCATAGATCATAGCACCAATCCCTTATATGTGAACCTATATCCTGATGTAACAGCTGGGGCTAGAAACATATAAAGGAAACACGGAGGTGAAGGGAAAGAAAGAGCCCTAAAGATCGGGATAGTAGGGAACAGATGGTACCAGGGAAAGGTGGGGAAGAGGGAGTGTTCAGCTTGGAGGGAAGTGGAAGGGACATGAAGGGGTCCATAGTGGTCGGGGGAGAAGGAAACTCAGGAGAGGGGGGATGGTGGGTGGTGGGTGTTTTTGGGGGAGGTTGGAGATAATGGAATGCTTGGACTGAGGAGGGAGGACGGAAATTGAATCAGGGGAGTGAGAGGAGAGATGAATAGAGCTTGGGAAAGGTGAATGGAGCTTAGGGAAGCCATAAGGAAATATTTTGGTAAGTAGGACCCCTGAGAAATGCACAATGGTGTCTGAACATTAATGCATAGGGGCTGTATGGCGAGGAACACAGTAGCAGATAAGAGAGGGCTCCTGCTGATGGTTGGTCAGAGTAGTCCAAGAATCTCCCAAAGTAACATAGGCTAATGCCAGAGCTCTTGGTTATCACCCAGAACTCGAATATAAGACCCTACTGTTGAAGACAGGATGTGCTTCAGGCATTAAGACTTGGATCAGTGGAGCAAGAACCGATCTGGAAGTCCTCTACTGTAATCTAGTTCTCTTAGTTGTAGAAAATAGTATGCAAGCTGCTAAAGGAGAAAAGTCCATCAATGGCCTAACCCAGCCTTAAAGACTAATAACCATAATGACTGACACAGCAAACTACCTCTATTGGTGCAGCAGTGGTACTGTTGTCTAGAGAGTAAACAACAGCTATCTAATTGGACTTAAAGCTCTCTCACTGGGAGTGAACTCATGGGTGGCATTGTAAACACAGCCAAATGCACATGCCTAGAAAGGTCATAGATCCTAGACAAAACTCATCTATGTCATATCTCTAGACAAATGAACTTTCTCACAACATGCTAAGTATGGATCTCTATATTTACAGACAGGTATACCATACAACGCTCATCCAAAAAGCTTCTGTTTGCAACAGATAGAGGCTCCTGCAAAGTTCCACAACTCATCATACACAAAGGATATACATCTTTTTTTTTTTAACTTTTTTTTTAAATTAATTTTATTTACTTCTGTATGTGTATGAATGTACTGTCTGCATGCAAGTCTGTGCACCCGTGTCGTGCAATGCCGCGGAGGTCAGAAGAGGGTCTCAGATTCCCCTGGAACTGGAGTTCTCCTGGAATTGGAGCTTCAGACTGTTCTTGGCCGCCATGTGGGTGCTNTGTGCACCCGTGTCGTGCAATGCCGCGGAGGTCAGAAGAGGGTCTCAGATTCCCCTGGAACTGGAGTTCTCCTGGAACTGGAGTTACAGATGGTTCTCGGCCGCCATGTGGGTGCTGGAGATCGAACCCGGGTCCTCTGTAAGAACGGTCGGTGCTCTTAACCGCTAGGCCATCTCTCCAGGCCCAGGATATACATCTTGAGAGATGCCCAGTCCTAGGGATATATCTGTAGTAGAATCTCTACACCTAAGGCTCATGGAACATAGCTGTACAAGGGGTAGAGAGAAAACTAGTGTATCCATCAACTCCTAGCAGCAAACCTTCCATATACAACAGAATGTGATGCACAAGAAGGCCACAACTGGGCAAGTTTTAGAGGTGAAAACTCCAGAGTATGTGCCCTTAGATAGGACTCCTATATTAAACCTTACCAACCCATGGCTCAGGGACCATGAAGGACTGTGAAAGATTGTAAGAGCCAGGGATGGTCTATGAGCATAGGGAAACAGAACAGTTCAAGGCCACTAATTACTACTGGGTGAGGGAGACTAGATGTTACTTAGGATCTCTACTAGACTCCAGTGGGTGAATTTTCACTGAAAGACATCTGGGTACCAGCGCTTAACTGGATAAAACTTAACATGTATAGCAGAATGTATGCAGTGCGGTGGGGGTGTGTGGGGGCGTGGATAGGGGAGAAGGTGTAAATTTGATTAAGAATTGTTGTAGGAAATGCACAAAAGCTCAATAAAAATTAAAGAAGAAAGAGATAGTGGAAACAATTATAGCACTTTATAGAAAATCTATGCCTATGAATTCATCCTATGACAATTATTAGAGGTAAATGAAAATATCTTCCTGTAGTAGGAAGTAATTTATGTTTGCTACTTTTAATAAGTAATATTGGAAAACTCAAAGTGCTTACCAATGAGAGATTAATCAGCAAGCCATAGTATTTCTGTGATACAGTACTTGCATAGGTGCTTAATTCAGAACCCATAGAAATGAAGTACTGAGAAAAGACATCAGTGTTGATCCTCATCGGAAGGTGCATTTTTAGTACAGCCAGTATGAGGCAGAAAAGCAGCATAAGATGCTAAGAAAATGCAGAGACTTACTCTATTATATACTGTTTTCCTCCAGGCTCACTGTACCATAAATCCGTGACTTGGAAAATAATGCCGAGGAAAGACTTGAGAAAGAATTTATCTCTGGGCTCCAACCTGTCTTCGGTTCACAGCTGGTTGGAATGTAACTGATCCCATAGAGAGTTGAATCTTCTCGCCCTGTACTTTTGCATTGTATTCCTGACTCTTCACAGGGCAGTTGGATAAATACACTGTGTGGGAGCCAGGATCTCTGGGTTTGTGGCTTTTAACATAGAATTGCTTACAATGAAGAGGCTGAAGCAGACCAGGAGATCATGTCTCAAGACATTGGGGCTAAGAGAATTTGGGAAGGCTTTACGATGTGTTCACTGAAATAGATGCAGTTATCAAGTTGAGGAGCGTTCATTGTTCCATTTAGAATATAATGGTAAGACAGAGGCTTCTTTAAGTTTCACATTGCTGAGACAGACTTCCTGGCAGAAATAATCTAAGGAGGGAAACGAAATGATCAATTGGCATCACAGATTCACTATTCAGAACATCACAAGGAGGGTGTGGTGGTGAATAATTCACATCATGGTTGACCAGGCAGCAGAGAAAGGATATGCTATCATTCTAGGATTTTTCCCTTTCACTTCTTCCACATACCCAAAAGAATGGATACTGCTGCCTACATTTAGGAAACATCTCACCACTCAGATAAACTTCTCTGGAATCACCCTTGTAGAAGCACTCTGAAGTGTGCTAAACAGTCTCTGGCATAATTCCAAATCTAGTAAAGTTGGCAATCAAACATCGCAGGGCTAAAATGTGTGGCAGCTTGACACTGTTTTCATAACTACATATACACATGGAGAGAAAAAGAAGAGAATACTAAAAAGACTGTGAACAAAACCTTATCATGGAACTATCTTTAGAAGATAGATTTACAACTGACCTTTGAAGCCTTTACTTCAATAGGATTTTCTGTTCTTTTCAAGGCTTTTATGTTGAACACGAATTGCTTTTTGAAAAAGGGAAACAAATTGTCTATGGGAGCAGACACTTCTGTAGGGTAGTTCAATGTGCAATGTTAGCTATAATAATGAGAAAATGAAATGCTATTCATAATAACAGAATTGAAATCCCAGGCATTAAATAGAAGAGGAGAAAGATGGTAGACTGTGATATTCTAGTACTTGTCCCTTCCCAGAGATGGCAATGCAAACAATTATCCATATATGAAACTGTTTCATAAGTCCTAGAGAAAGCAAATGAGAGATTACAGTGCATGGTAAAGCACCAATATAAGAAAATACGCAAGAAGAACAATTTAACACTAACGTCCTCATACCAGCAGAATCAGGATCCAGTTCTGCTTCAGTAGACTCCAGTGCCAGACAGGTCCTTTAAATTTAGGCTTCCAGACTGTATCTAGGTTCTAGAAAGTCTTCTAAAGCTCCCCAAACCAGGACAGCCATTATGAATATAGCCTTTATACCACCACTTACACACCAGTCTTCAGGGTGATATCAGCAGACCCAGGACCCAGACCAGTCCCCATGGACTCCTGATGCAGAACTCCTCCTGAAGACACAGGCTCCTGAAGACACAGGCTCCAGGATTGCTCCCACAACCAGGACCAGGAACTGCCCTCACAGATACAAGTTCTAGAGCTCCTCCCATGAACCTAGGATGTAGAACTAATCTTGGTGACAGAAATTCAGGCATGTAGCCAGCATTAGGCCAACCCTATGGACTCAAGCTCCAAATCCATTCAAGAGGATATGGATTTAAGACGTATGCAGTGACACCAGAGTTCCAGGCATCTCTATCCTTTCCAAGAAATGGTAAAAGGTTTTTCCAGGAAAAGCTAGTGTGTAAAGAATGTAAAAAATAGCCTGAACTAAATATGAAAGAAATAGCAAACATCTGAGGAAAATAAACAAAATAGAGACAAGAACAAAAGTAAAAAAAAATCTCAAACTAAAACATTTGGTGGTGGGGAGAGATTGACAAACTAGCTAAGTGAAGAAAAGAGAGGACCCTGATTAATAAAAGAATAAGTGAAAGAATAATATTATATCTGATACCACAGAAACCCAGGGAATAAGTTTCCAGACATTGATAACCCACCAGAAACTGAATTATGAAGAAATATGAAATCTGAAAAGACGATTTGTATGAAGAAGGAATCAATAATAAACAATCTCCTATCAAAGAAAATCCTAGCCTCTAATAGTTAATAGCCTCTAATACCAACCATTTAAAAGAACTAATAGCAATCCTCAAAGCCTTCTAAAATACTGAGGAAGATTGTACACTTTCAAACTCATTTCACAGTCCCAGCATTTCTCTAATACCATAGAAGGACAGTAAAAGAAAATCGTAAGCCAATAACTCCAAAAAAACATGGGTGCAAAAGTTTTCAACGAAGCTGGCATCCACTTAGCAGAGAGAACATGCAATGTTTTTCTTCCTGGGTTTAGGTGGCCTCACTTAGGATGATTGTTTCCAGTTCCATCCATTTGCATGCAAATTCCATAATTTTATTTGTCTTCATTGGTGAGTACTATTTCACTGTGAAAATGTACCATATTTTCAATATTCATCAGTTGATAGCCATCTAGGTTGTTTCCATTTCCTGGCTATTGTGAATAGGGTGACAATGGACATGGATGAACAGGTATCTTTGTAGTAGGTATCGGTACAGAGTCCTACTTGCTCAAGAGCAATATGACTGGATCATGTGGGAGATCACTTTTGAACTTTTATGGAACTTCCACACCAATTTCCATTCTCACTGAACCAGTGTGCACTCCCAATAACAGTGAATAAGTGTTCTTTTCCTACATCCTCCCAAACAATTTTTAACAAAACATTTTTATTGATGTTTCATGTATTTCATACATCATTTCTCATCCAATTTAGACACATTCCCCTTTCCATACCCACCACCCCACCCCAGTTCATGCATTCTGTCATACATGTCTTCCATCTTTTTCTTAGTCTTTTAAAAGTTTTTCTCTGCAGAGATTTATTGTTTTGGGAGAAGTTAACTGATTCAGTCAGTTCTTTGACCCAGTTCTTTTGTTGTTATTGCTCCCTCCAACTTTTATTGCTCCAAAATATGCCTATATATACATCACATATATACCAAAATTATGACCTCTGAAAATAAACTGTATGTAAATTCCAAAATATGTTTAGGAATTCACATTTTTCCCTTTAATTTTATATTAATCTAAAATATGAATACATACCCTCTACCCATATACCACAATTACAAAGTCTGAAAATAAGTGGTAAGTTAATTCTAGACCCTTTAAGGGATTCACATTATAACAGCAAACCTGATCAAACACACTAAAAATCTCTACAACGAAAATTTTAAATCCCTCAAGAAGGAGATTGAGGAGGATACTAGAAGATGGAAGGACCTCCCATGCTCACGTATTGGAAGAATCAATATAGTAAAAATGACCATCCTACCCAAAGTAATATACAGATTCAATGCAATTCTAATTAAAATCCCTACAAGCTTTTTCACAGACCTAGAAAAAACATCCTAAAGTTCATATGGAGAAAGACCCTGGATAGCCAAAGCAACCCTGAGCAAAAAGAGAAATATGGGGTGGGGGCTGGGGATTACCATACCAGACTTCAAACTATATTACAGGGCTATAGTCCCAACAATTTTTACTGTTTGTTTTTGGATCTTATGTGTTCTGATTTCAGAAAACATTTGGAACTGATAAACACTGAGACAAATATCAAGAGACAAGATTGACTTACGATAATTAGTATTCTTTCTATATACCAATAGTGAACTAGCCAAGGAAGATAACAGGAAGAAAATCCTATTTACAATAGCATATTTCAAAGAAGTAATAAGGCTGGAGAGATAACTCAGAGTAGCTCAGAGAGTCAAAGCGCCTGCCAGGAAGACCAACAACCCAACTTCCCTCCCCAGAACCACAAAGAATAAGGTGAGGACCTACTCCAGTATATGTGGTACTTTGAATAAGAAGTGTCCCTTATAGTCTCACATATTTAAACAATTTATCCCCAGTTGCTCGTGCTGTTTGTGAGGTTTAAGGTGTGTAGCCTGGCTGGAGGAAGTGTGTCACTGGTGGAAGACAGAGGCTTTCAAAATTCAGAGTTTTGGTTCCAGATGTGGGCTCTCAGGCCCCTGCTCCTGTGGCCATACTTGTAGCTTGCTGTCATCTGCCTCCTTGCCATGATGAGCTGTTACGTCATGCCTCTGGAAATGTAAGCCCCAAGTCAACTCTTTCTTCCAGAAACAAAAGACCTCAACAAAACCCTAGTAAGTTGAATTCAATAGCACATTAAAAGGATCATTCACTGTAATCAAGTGGAATTTACCCCAGGGATGCAAGGATAATTTAAGATGCATGAATCTATAACAGTACATTAAGAAGATGATAAAAAAAAACCCCTAAATGGTCACCTCAGGAGATACAGAAATAGCATTTGATGAAATTAAAAATTATTTCTTGATAAGAGCTCTCAATAACTTTTTTTGTCTTTTTGAGACAAGGTCTCCCTGTAGCCCCAGCTGGTCTGGAACTCACTATGTAGATCAGGTGGCCTTGAACCCATGGAGATCTACTGGCCTCTACCTCCTGTGCACTGGGATTAAAGGTGTGCACCATTATGCCCAGTTATCTCAATAAATTTTTATGGACAGAATGAACATCAAACTATTCAAGACATTTATGGCAAATGCACAGCAAATGTCATACACAATTATTAAATGCTAAAAGCTGTTTTAAGATTTGGAACAAGAGGTACTTGTAGACTCTGAAAACCTGTATTAAATCTAACTTTGGAATTCTTAGTCAGAATTATTAGATGAGAAGGAGAAATAAAGGTAACCGATCGGAAAGAACAAAGCTAAATTGTCTTTCTTTTTAGACCATTACTTACATATAAAATCTTAAAAGATTATAGAAAAAATGTTAGAGATAATAAAGTTGCAGGATGGAAGGTACACATACAAAAATCAGTAGCATTTCTATATGCTTAGAAATACATTATCTGAAATAGAAATAAAAGACAATACCATTTACAATAACTACAAAAATTCCTAGCAATAAATTTAAACTAGAAGGAAAAAGACCTGTACATTGAAGCCATAAAACATTGTTAAAGAAATTGGAGTTAACAGAAATCAATGGAAAGATGTTCCATCCTCATGAAATGGCAGAATTCACTTTGTCCAAATGGCCATATTATCTAAAGGGAGCTGCAATGTCACTGAACATTTTTTTTTTTTGCAAAAATAGAATAGAAATAGACTTTTAGGCAATCCTAGAATTCGGATGGAGCCTCCAGTGACCACGAGTAGTCAAAGCAATTTTGAGTAAAAAGAATAAAGCTGAAAGCACCACTCTACCTTACTTCAAAGTTTACTGCAAAGTGCTAAGAAGAAAATTTGGATGTGCTTTCTAAAAGCACAGCACACAAAAGTAAAAACAGAAAAAAAGGGGATTATATCAAACTGAAAAGAAAACAAACACTCCTACATTGCTCTGGGAACAAAGGGGCAAAAAGAAAGCCTATATCATGAAAAAAGTTATTTTTAAACTATATATTTGATAAATGATCAATGGTCCAAATGTATTTAAAACATCCAATGAGCTGAGTGTGATGGTGCACACCTTTAATCCCAGCACTCAGGAGGCAGAGGTAGGTGGATCTCTTTGAGTTCAAGGCTAGCTTGGTCTACATAGTGAGTTCCGGGCCAGCTGGGGCTACAGGGTGACCCTGCCTAGGACCAAAACAAAACAAAACAAAAACAAAAACAAAAACACCCACTGAAATTATTAAAAAGCTGATTTAAACATGAGCTAATTATCTAAATAAAACATTTTCAAACGATGTCCACAAGTTGGTTTCCTGTGTAAAGACACATTCTTCCAAGTTTGATAATCCGAATTTTATCTCCAGAACCCTCATGGTAGAGGGTGAAAATGCACTCCCACATGTCCTCTGACATCCACATATACATCTTAGCCCATGAATACACATATACATACACACAAACGTTCAAAAAATGTAAAAGATACATAAATGCACAAAGCCACAAAAATATTCAAGGCTACCAATCATTAGAGAAAAAAAAACCCTACAATCTCAAGTTTTACATCTGAAATTGTAGGGTTTTTTTTTCCCTCTAATGATTGGTAGCTTTGAAGAAAAAAGAGAGAGTACTGTTGTTTGGCCTGTCTTCCACTCTTACTGGCAAGTGCATCTACTCTGTGGCTGCCACTGCTTTTGCACTCTTCAAAAACATGAGACAGCTTTTCAACCTTCCAATATGGACTGAAGACTCATGTCTCTCCAAGAATCCTGCAACCTTCAATGCCAGATGGTGACTACTGAGATACCCATCTTGTGGACTGAGCAGCTACAGGGATTCCAGCCTCTTCAGAGTATAGACTGCCATTGTTGGACTTTCCCCAGGCTGTATCATGGAGGCCAGTACTGGAAGATCAAGACAGGACACGGTGCTTACTGGACCTCATTTGGATGACCATGGGAGGGAAAGACCCCAGTGTGGAGCACAAGGGCAAGATTGATGGTTGTTTGGGCTTGCCAAGGAGGAAACTTCAACAACTTCCTTAAGGAAAACATGACATCTTTTAGCAAAAAAAAAAAAAAAAAAAAAAGAAAATTTTATTTTTTTATTGTATTATTATTTTATAAGTATTATATATATAAGTATTTATATAAGTATATACTTATATTAATTATATATACGTATAACGTATACTATATATATATATATACAATACAATATAATGCAATACAATTAGAGAGAACAACAAAAGAACTGGAGAAAAATCTGGAAAGACTCAGAAAAAGATGTATGGCAGAGTGTAGGAACTCAGGAGGCATGGGGGGTAAGGAAAGGGAATTGACTCTAAATTCGATTGAGAAGTGATATATGATGTATGGAAAAAGTTTAATAATAATTAAAAGATAAAAAACAAGAATAAATAAAATATTTTTAAAAAGAACCAGGGAGGAGGTGCATGACTATATGGAGATAGAGTCCTACAGGCTCCTGTGACCTTGTTCATGTGAACCTACAGCAAAGGTTTCTGTCTTCACAACACCCATGCAAACTCACAGACAAAAACCCAGAACAGAACTGTGGAAATGGACAGAAGGCCCCAATCTTAGTTGAAGAATTATTGGTAGCTGAGTACTGCTAGGCGAAGAAGAGCTGATCTTAAAGGAAGGGCTGATAGAGCCCAGTGGATGAACGTGCACTGAGGAATATCTAGGGATAGTGACTTGACATTATAGGCCTTAAATGACAGAATGCATGAATTTCAATGGTGGGGGGGTATGGAAGAGTGCCAGTGGGGGAGGGGTACAAAGTTGATTAAGATGTTCTGTATGAAATGCACGAAAATTCAATAAATCTTCACAAAAAATAATTGAAAAAAAGAAAAAAAAACCTACATTGAGATATCACCAATATCAACTAGAGTAGTTGTTATCAGAAAGACAAATACTGGCCAGGATGAGGAGGTAATAGGTCCTGTACAATGTTTATAAGAATCTAAATGGGGGTGGGCTGGGCGGGGTGGTGATAGGACACACAGCTGATACTGCAAGCTTGGCTCCCCCTGGCGACAGGAAACTTTATAGGCCACATTAGAAAGCTATTGCCATCCCTTTGTTACAGAGCTATAATGCCCTGACCAAGATACCATCCAAGCATATGTGTTTGTGCCCATAACATAACTTTTTATAATGGTAAATATTTGTTTTTATTTGTATTTTATTAGTATAATTAAAAGGAGTCTGCTGCCAGGTGTGGTGGTGCATGCCTTTAATCCTAGCACTCGGGAGGCAGAGGCAGATGGATCATTGTGAGGTCAAGCCAGCCTGGTCTACAAAGCGAGTTCCAGGACAGCTGGGGCTACAGGGAGACCCTGTCTCAAAAAGACCAAAAAAAGGAGACTCCTAAACTAGCTACCAGTCCATTGAAAACAGAACTTGGACAGACCTAAGAGTCTGATGAGTCACTTCAGATAAAAAGCGGATCTTCCTATTTCTCACTCTGTCCCTTCCCTCTAAGGGCCAGGAACTCGTGGAAGAGGTTGGCACATCAGATTGTAAGGGCCAAAGAAGGGGGTGTGAAGTGTGAGATCACAGCAAAAATGGACTAGACCATTTGATCAGCATGTTTGTGTATACAAACCTCTCCAACTAGACTTGGGGAATTTGGGTTGTACAAGAATTGGACTCAGATGCTTGCTAATTGGGTTTACATGGATATTGCTTATGTTCACTAACTGGTTAAAAAGATGTTCTGTGTGAAATACACAAAAATTCAACAAACAATTTAAAAAAGAAAGAGAATCTAAATTGATATTGTAGAAAAATACAGACATACTCCTCAAAAATTAAAAACTATTATATGATTCAGAAATACTACTGCTTTGTATCGTGATGGTCCCACACTAGCAATTTCTATCAGTGTGTAATCATTATGAATAGTGCACAGTCATGAGTTTTATAGACATTTCTCCCAAATATACCATATACTTTCAATATTTTCAACCACCTATTCTTCCATCTTCCTCCTCCCAGTAATCCCTTTCCTTTCTCAAATAGTCCCCCTTCTAATTTCATTATCTACATTTCTGTGTCATGTATAAGCATTACAACCTTCAAATGAGAGATGATGTAAGTTTTGAATTTACAGTGGCATAAAAGTGATACGCATTCAGTAAAAGCATACTTTTAGATATTTCCCCAGGGTGGTAAGATTCCATACAGTACTGTCAACCCTGGAAATCTCAGTTATCCACAGTATGCAAAACAATATATTGTGTGGCTAATCTATGATGTTGTGGAGGTGAGATATAAACTGCTGTGGGGGAGGGGTTACAATGTTTCAACTAATGATAGATTTAGTGGGGCACAATCTCATCAGGAAATGATATCAGCATGATGTGTCATCTCCATTTCCATGTGCATTATAATATCATTCACAGTAGCCATGATACTAAATCAACTTTGTTCACCATGGGTTAATGGATAAATAAAATGTGCACAGTGTAACACTAGTCAACCCTTTAAAAAAGGAATTCTTGTCTTCAGTGAACCTGGAGACATTATACTACATGAAATAAGCCAAGTACAATACAGAAGAGTACATAGCATTTCATTTGTTGATAGAATCTAAAACATTACATTCAATGAAATAGAGAATAGAATGGTGGTGTCTAGGGATGGACATTTTGGTCAAAAAATACAACATTTAAGTTATGTTAGACTAATGTGCTCAAGAGATTTACTGGAAAACCATGATGACTAAGGTGAATAAAGTTTTGTGTTCTTGAACATAGGCAGTAGAGGATATGTTAGTGTTCTCATGGCAAGAATGATGCTTGTGAGATAATGCACATTCTAATTACATCGATTTAGTCATTCAATGAGTCTATGGAAAGCAACATTATATACGACATTTGAAACTTTTATCTCTCAAATTAAATAGGCAATGAATACTATATTGGTGATCTCTTATCCTGATATATTTTTTATTTTTATTTATTTATTTATTTATTTATTTATTTTTATGTGTATGAGTGTACTGTCTGCATGTAGGTTGGTGCACCTGTGTTGTGCAATGCCGCAGAGGTCAGAAGAGGGTGTTGGATTCCCCTGGAACTGGAGTTAAAGACAGTTTTTAGCTGCAATGTGGGTGCTGGGAATCGAACCCTGGTCCTCTTCAAGAGCAGTCAGCGATCTTAACCACTGAGCCATCTCTCCAGTCCTATCCTGATATTTTAATACCATGATGCTGACACTGCCACAAATGTTATAAAATATTCAGTAACAATAATGTGTATATTGTTTATGTATATTGCAAAAAGCGGCACCAATAAAATCTCTATCGTATGGCAGTCTAAAAAGACCTGTATAATAATAAAATAAGTTGACATGCCAAGATGGGTTGGGGAGAATTTTCATGGAGTCCACCTGAAGATGAAGAACAACGGGCAATCAATGGAGGCTGAGGGAGGGAGAATCAATTTTCTCCAGGGACTAGCTCCCTAAGAGGTTATGTAATCCCAAATGGGCAGCCCTAAATGCAGCTACACAGGAGCAGCACTGAAAGGACACCATGAATTATATATATATGTATATATATATATATATATATGCCCATCACTTATATATATATAATGTATATTATATATATAATGCATATGAATATTTGTAAGTGAATATATATGAATAGTTATAAGTGATGGGCATATATACAACAATAAAACAGAGAACAAGTAAATTGGGATGCAGTGGAGGGAGACTGGGAGGGAAGGAAATGATGCAAATACAATACTCATGGACAGAATTTTCAAAAATTAAAATAAAAAAGTTACAAATGAGTGCAGTCTACAATATACTTTGGAAAATGTACCTGGTTTATTTAAAAAGAAGTTTAGAAGTGACATCCCCTGGCAGAAATGAAGCAGCTACTGCCAACGGCTAGCTGCTGAAAGAGGGAGAGTCAGTTTTCTTGAAGGTTTGACATTGGGTAAGTTGTCCAGGTCCTAGGGGATGGAATGACACCCAAGAGAATTTGGACACCAAGAATAGCCTCCATGGGCTTTAAAAATAAGAGGGCATGAAGTTGGGGGACTAGTAAGGTGGAGGTTGAAATGGGGGGTTCTGAATATGATCCAATTGCATTCTATGAAATTCCCAGTGAGCCAATAAAAATGATTTACAGTGCAGCCTTTCTCAAGCTTAAATATCACAAATTGCAGATTAGTCTCAAATTACACTTAGTTAATGCAATGTCAATCAGAATCTGAAAAATAGTATTTCAAAGTTCATGTGGGAGAATAAATGTGCAAATAATAATGTTAATTGTTTGCAGAATTTCATGCAATCAAAATAACCTGATAGTATGATAAGGACAGGTATTCTATTGTTGGAATAGAATAATCTGGAAATAGATGCAAACATGGAGTGGCCTTAATACATTATAGAGATGCCCTTTAAATTCAGTGGCAGAATGTTGGTTGATGTGCTATGTACTCCTGCCATGCTTCTCATCTCTCTGGAAGACTGCGATAGAACTCACAGATTATTTAAAAAAAACCTAATAGTTCAAAAACCAAGAGTAAATAATAAAACATTTTAGGGAAATGTTTATGTAACATATATATATATATATATATATATATATATATATTTTGGAGCAATACAAA
>VZQC01007901.1:112895-176444 GCA_009823505.1 Rhizomys pruinosus
AGGAATTAGGGAAGGTCATTAGCTGCAGTGCAGGTGGTGGGATTTGAAACCAGGTCTTCTGCAAGAGGAGCCAGTATTCATATCTGCTGTGCCATCTCTCCATCCCCAGGAAGCTTAATTCTTAACCTGTAACCCTACAGCAATAGCAAAATGTGGTTTGAGTGTGAAAGTTCTGCGTGGGTTCCTGTGCTTAAATATTGGCCCCCATTAGTGGCATTGTATGGGAAGGTTATAGAACTTTTAGGAGTCAGAAGCTTGCTAGAAGAAATATGATGCTGGGGGAGGGCTTTGAGGTCTTATGGCCTGGCCCTACTTCTTTTTTTCTTTTTACATTGTTATTAATGTATTATGTATTTCATACATCATTTTTCATTTCTGTTCAGGAATATTCCCCTATCCCTTCCCCCCACCCCACCCCATCCCATCCCAGATCATGCATTCTGCCATAACTGTCCTGCATCTTTCTCTCAGTCCGTTTTTTATGCTTAGGAATTCACATTTTCCTCCGTTAATTTCATATTATTCTAAAATATGGATACTTACTCTCCACCCATATACAGTAATTACAGAGTCTGAAAATAATTGGTGGGTGGATTCTAGAGCCCATTGAGAGATACACATTATAACAACATAGTTGATTTCAGATAAACAAAAGTATAACCATACTGTCGTTCAGCTTGTGTTAGCATCCACAAATGAGGGAAACCATTCTCCGTTTGTCTTTCTGGGACTGTGTCACCTCACTCAGCATAATGGCTTTGAGCTCCATCCATTTACCTGCAAAGTTCATAATGCCATCCTTCTTTACCACTGAATAGTACTCCATTGTGTAGATGTACCACATTTTTGTCATCCACTCATCTGTTGAGGGGCATATGGTTTAGTTCCAGCTCTTTGCTAGTGTGAAGAGAGCTGCAATAAACATGGATGTGCATATATCTTTGCAGTAGGATGAGTCTTTGGGGTACATACCCAGGAGTGCTATGATTGGGTCAGGTGGTAAGCTCATTCCGAGTCTTTTAAGGGTTCTTCACACTGCCTTCCACAGTGGTACAAGTTTACATTCCCACCAGCAGTGAATTAGTGTTCCCCTTTCCCCACAACCCCTCCAGCATCTGTTGTCTTTTAAAAAATTTTTTTTTTACTTTATTAAATTTTAATTTATTTCTGTATGTGTATGAATGTACTGTCTGCATGCAAGTCTGTGCACCTGTGTCATGCAATGCCGTGGAGGTCAGAAGAGGGTGTCGGATTCCCCTGGAACTGGAGTTCTCCTAGAATTGGAGTTTCATACGGTTCTCGGCCACCATTTGGGTGCTGGGGATCGAACCCGGGTCCTCTGCAAGAGCGGTTGGCCTTTGTTTTCTTGATCTTAGCTAGCCATACTGGAGTGAGATGATATCTGAGAGTGTTTTTAATTTGCATTTCCTTAATTACTAATGATGATAAACACTTTTTAAGATGTTTCTCAGCCATCTTTAATTCCTCACTGGTGAAGACTGTTCAGCTCTTTACTCCATCTTTTGAGTAGGTCATTTGTCTTCTTACTTCTTTGTTTTTTGAGTAGTTTATATGTTCTTGACATTAATTCTCTGTCAGATGTGTCTCTGGTAAATATTTCTTCCCACTCTGTGGGTTTTTTTCTTTACCTCCTTGATTGTTTCTTTTGCTGTACAGAAGCTTTTGAGTTTTACGAGGTCCCATTTGTCAACTTTTGAGTTTTATGAGGTCCCACTTTTCAACTGTTGACATTACTTCCCATGCTGCTGCTGTCTGGTTTAGAAAGTCTCCTCCTACACGTATGTCTTGTAAGTTGTTGCCAACTTTTTCTTTTATCACCTTCAGGATTTCAGGCTTCACGTTGAGATCTTTGATCCACATGGAGTTGATTTTTGTACAGGGTGAGAGGCAAGGGTTTAATTTTGTTCTTCTACAGATGGTGATCCAATTTTGCCAGCACCATTTGCTGAAGATGCTATCCTTCCTCCATTGAGGGTTTTTTTTTTTTTTTGCCCCTTTGTCAAATATGAGGTGGCTGAAATTGTATGAGCTCAAATTTGGATCTTCAATTTTGTTCCATTGGTCAACTGGTCTGTTTTTGTGCCAGTACCAGGCTGTCTTTATGGCTATGGCCTTGTAATATAGTTTGAAGTCTGGTAGGGCAATCCCTCCTGTATTGCATTTTTCACTCAGGGTTGCTTTAGCTATTTGGGGTCTTTTGTTTTTCCATATGAATTTAACAATTTTTTTTCCAAGTCTCTGAAGAAGCTCATAGGGATTTTGATTGGGATTGTGTTGAATCTATATATCAGTTTGGGTAAAATGGGCATTTTTATTATATTAATTTTCCTGATCCATGAGCATGGAAGGTCCTCCCATCTTTTGATGTCATTTTCAATTTCCTTCTTCAGGGGTTTGAAATTTTTGTTGTAGAGATCTTTGGTATTTTTGGTTAGGTTTGTTCCCAGATATCTTATTATTTTTGAGGCTATTGTGAGTGGGAAGGTCTCCTTGTATTCCTTTTCCACATGTTTATTGTTGGTGTAAAGAAAGGCTACTGATTTTTCTAGGTTGATTTTGTAGGCCAACACTTTACTAAAACTCTTAATCATTTCTACAAGTTTTCTGGTGGAGTTTTTTAGCATCCCTTAGGTAAACTGTCATATCATCTGCAAAGATGGGTAGCTTAACTTCTTCTTTTCCGATTAATACTCCTTTAATTTCCTTCTCTTGTCTTATTGCCCTAACAAGTGTTTTGAGCATTATGTTGAAGAGGAGTGGTGATAGGGGGCAGCCTTGCCAGGTTCCCGTCTTTAAGGGAAATGGTTCCAATTTTTCTCCATTTAGGATAATGTTGGCAGTAGGTTTGCTATATATAGCTTTGATCATGTTGAGGAATGTTCCTTTCAGTCTTATTCCCTCTAGGACTTTAAACATGAAGGGAATGCTGGATCTTGTCAAAGGATTTTTCTGCATCAATTGAGAAGATTGTATGGTTTTTTTCTTTCAGTCCATTTGTGTGTTTTATTATATTTATTAATTTTCATATATTGAACCATCCCTGCATGTCTGGTATGAATCCAACTTGATCATGATGGATGATCTTTTTGATGTGGGTCTGTATGTGGTTTGCAAGTATTTTGTTGAGAATTTTTGCATCTGTATTCATTAGTGAGATGGGTCTACAGTTTTCTTTTTTGCTTGCATCTTTGCCTGGCTTTGGTATTAGATGCTGGCTTTATAGAAGGAGTTTGGGAGAGTTCCCTCTGTTTGTATCCTTCTAAACAGTTTGAGTAGCAATGGTTGTAAGACCTCTTTAAATGTTTCATAGAATTCTGATGTGAAACCATCTGGACCAGGGCTTTTTTTTACTGGGAGGTTTTTAATTACATCTTCAATTTCTTCTAATATTATTGGTCTATTTAAACTGTCAATCTCTTCTTGGTTAAGCTTTGTTGGTTCCCAGGATTTCAGATATTCATCCATTTCTCTTAGATTTTCGAATTTAGTGGAGTATATATTTTTGAAGTATTCCTGTATGATTGGATTTTTTCTTTGTCTGTTGTTATGTTTCCCCTTTCATCACTAATACTATTGACTTGGAGTTGCTCTTTATTTATTTACTTTTTTGTTAACTGGGCTAGAGGTCTGTCTATTTTGTTTATTTTTTCAAAGAACCAGCTTTTGGATTCTTTGATTTTATGTATTGTTTTCTTTGTTTCCATTTCATTGATTTCTGCTCTGATTTTTGTTATTTCTTCCTGTCCGTTGGGTTTAGGGTTCATTTGTTGTTGTCTCTCAAGTGTTTTTAGCTGCAGTGTCAGGTCTTTTATTTGTTCCCTTACTGTTTTATTGATGTGGGCACTTATGGTTATAAATTTCCCTCTCAAGACTGCCTTTAAAGTATTCCGCAGGTTTTGTTGTGTTGTATTGTCTTTTTCATTCAGTTCCATGAATACTTTTATTTCACTCTTTTTTTTAATTTTTTTAAATTAATTTTATTTATTTCTGTATGTGTATGAATGTACTGTCTGCATGCAAGTCTGTGCACCCGTTTTGTGCAATGCCCCAGAGGTCAGAAGAGGGTCTCGGATTCCCCTGGAACTAGAGTTCTCCTGGAATTGGGGTTTCAGACGGCTCTCGGGCCGCCATGTGGGTGCTGGGGATTGAACCTCGGTCCTCTGTAAGAGCTGTCGGTGCTCTTAACCACAAGGCCATCTCTCCAGCCCCTTATTTCACTCTTTATTTCTTCCCTGACCCATTAATTGTTCAGAATTTTGTTGTTTAGTCTCCATGTGTTCTTGTAGCTAGTTGGATTTATTCTGGGGTTCAAATTGAGCTTTATTGCACTGTGGTCTGATAGAATGCTTGGGATAATTTCTATCCTTTTGTATTTATTGAGATTCCTCTTGTGCCCCATTATGTGGTTGATTTTGGAGAATGTTTTATGAGGTGCTGAGTAGAAAGTATATTCTCTGGTATTTGGGTGGATTACTCTGTAGATGTCTGTGAGATCCATTTGTTGAATGTTCCATGATGTGCTGAGTAGAAAGTATATTCTCTGGTATTTGGGTGGAATACTCTGTAGATGTCTGTGAGGTCCATTTGGTGTATTGCATTGTTCAATTCTGATGTCTCTTTGTTTATTTTTTGTCCTGTTGATCTATCCAAGGGGCTTAGTGGGGTGTTGAAGTCTCCCACTATTAGTGTGTTAGGATTGATCTGTGTCTTGAGGTCCTGCAGAGTTGTGTTTATAAAGTTAGGTGTACCAGAGTTTGGTGCACAGACATTTAGGATTGTGAAGTCTTCATAGTTCATTGTTCCTTTGATTAGGATGTAATGGCCCTCTTTGTCTCTTCTGATTAATTTAACTTTGAGGTCTATTTTGTCTGATATTAGAATAGCCATTCTAGCTTGTTTCTTGGTAACATTTGCTTGGAATACTTTTTTCCATCCTTTCACTCTAAGGTGGTGTCTGTCCTTGAGGGTGAGATGGGTTTCTTGTAGACAGCATATAGAAAGGTTCACTTTCCTAATCCATTCTTCCAGTCTATGCCTTTTGATTGGGGAGTTTAGACCATTAGTATTTAAGGTTATTATTGAGAGATGTGTGTTGCTTCTTTTTACCTTATTTTTGGTTTGCATTCTTGGTCTAGGTTTATATTTACTCTGTTATGATTTTGTTGCTTTCTCTCTTTAATTGCTTAGGGGATAGTTGCTACTTTCCTCTGTTCTTTGGATTGCTTTGAGGATTTTCTGAAATGTTGGTTTCTTAGATATGCGTTCTTTCATCTTGTTCATGTCGTGAAAGATTCTTCTTTCTCCTTCAACTATGATTGACATTTTTGCTGGGTATAGTAGTCTGGGCTGGCATCTAAAGTCGTTTAGTACAGGGAATACTTTGGTCCACATTCTTCTAGCTTTCATAGCTTGTGCTGAGAAGTCAGCTGTGATTCTGATGGGTTTCCCCTTACACTTAACTTGTTGTTTTTCTTTCGTGGATTTCAATATTTTGTCTTTGTTTTGAACATCTAGTGTTTTAACAATTATATGGCATGGGGAATTTCTTTTCTGGTCTTGTCTGTTTGGTGTCCTATGTGCTTCTTGTATTTGTATGGGATTTTCCTTTTTCAGTTTGGGGAAATTTTCTTCTATTATCTTGTTGAAGATCTGGTCAATAGTGTTGTCTTGAGATTCTTCTCCTTCCTCTATCCCTATGATGCAGAGGTTTGGTTTTTTCTTTTTTTTATAGTTATATTTTTATTTTATTTTGTTTTTGTTTTTTTTCCCTTCAGCATCACAATTTTTTAAATTTATACATATATATATATATATATATTATCAAATCTAGACCCGTGTCCCCCCCATCCCCCCACCCCACCAGAGCTCATGCATTGTTTTTTTCATAGTGTCCCACATTTCTTGGTTGTTCCACTCTTGTTTTTTGTTTTTTTTTTATTTTCATAATCCTTACTTGAGCATTCTAGTTGGACCATGTTATCCTGTGTGTCTGATATTCTTTCTTCTGCTCCTTCCATTCTCCTTCTGAGGCTTTTTCCCATCCTTTCCTGTTGATTGGATAAATGTTCAGTTTCCTTTTTCATTTCCTCCTGTGATTTCTTTAGTGTTTCCACTTCCTTCTTGAGCCTGTCATTCTCATCTTGTAGGTCCTTGGATCGTTGGTCACTTTCTTTTTCCCTTTCAGCCTGGGATCTTTTCAGCATTTCCACTTCCTTCTGGAGTTTGTCATTTTCTCCTTTCAGTTCTTTCCAACGTTTGTCATTCTCTCCCTCTAGGTTCTTCTTGAGTTTTTCAAGCTCTCCCCTTTGTTCTTTCCGATGATTATCATTATCACCCTCTTGGTACTTCTTGAGTTTTTCATTCTCTTCCCTTAGTTCTCTAATTTGTTTGAATATGTCCACAATTGTTTTTCTAAAGTCTGTGTCTTGGTTTCCTTCCAGGGAGATATCACTGTAGGAGTCTTCTGTAGGGTTGGGAGAGTCTGTGTGGACTTATCATGAGCTTTTCCCATGTTGGTTTGTGTGTGTGTGTGTGTGTGTGTGTGTGTGTTTGGCATGTGGATTTGTTTGTTTATTTGTTTCTTTGGGTTTCTGATGCCTCAACGTTGGCTGCACAGCTAGATCCTCTGCACCACTACTTTCCTAGGCTGGTCTTTTGCAGGTTGGTGTTCTGCAGGACACAGGTGAAGTCTGCTCACCCAGCTATGAATACGCTGGTCTTGAGCTCTGTGGTGCACAGGTAGCTCTGCCCCCGTAGCACGCTGGGCCTGGGAATTTGGAATGTCCTGGGTGATACCAGACCTCTACAGGGCACAGGGGTGCACAGAGTCCCCAGGAAGGCAGCCCTCACCTGTTCGTTTGCAAGGTGGTGCTCTGCAGCACATGGGTGAAGTCTGCTCACCCAAAGGATGCATGCTGGTCTTGTGCTCTGTGGCACACAGGTGGCCCCTACTTCTTATTATCTAATTCTTCCTGTGTGCAGATGAAATATGATGGGCTGGTCTCCCACTCTTGCTGCCATGCCTTCCTCACCATCATGAACTGTATTCCTTATGGAACTGTAAAGCCAAATAAATCCTTCCTTCTCTAAATTGCTTTTTTGTCAAGGTACTTTATCACAGCAACATAAAAGTAGCTAACACACAAGGTGAAGAGCAATTTCAGTTATGATACTGTGGAATATATTATAAAGAAAAATGTTAATGCAGATTACATTGATATATATATATATAATTTTTATTCTATGTGTATTAGTGTTTTGCCTTCATGTATGTAAATGCACCTCATGTACGCAATATCCAAAAAGGCCCAAAGAGGCTCAGATTCCCAGGAATTGAAGTTACAGTTGTTTGTTAGCAACCATGCAGATAGTGGGAACTGAACCTGTGTTTTCTGCAAGAGCACCCAGTACATCTCTTCAGCCCCTTGAATTATATTTTGGAAGAATGTGGCTAGTAAAAGAAAAGCATTGTACAATGAAATAGGTCATATTGTAGGAATACATGGAGGATTAAACACTTTAGAATTAAAATTAATCACATTTTAAAGTGGAAAATAATAGGATTTACAATTCATTTTCCGTTTTTCCCTCCTCTCATTCTCTAAGCCATCTGTGGGTCTATTTCTCACTGTATCATATTCTAGTCTAGTACATTTATGACACAATAAATTTCTCTGCTCTTCTGAGTTCTACAAGTTATATGTTTGCAGAAATAAAAGAGAAAGAAATGGAGAATGAAGAGGTATTAGTAATTTCTCTGACAGTGTTTAGGTGCCTTGGGATGCCATAAAAAGAGATCTGACCCATGCACTATGGTGACAGAAAGGAGGGTGAATCTCTCATCTACTAAGCAAGAAAGGGAGAGCGTTTCTCAAAAGGTTCTTCAAAAATGGAAGGACATATGTTTAGATTTAGAAGCAAATCACTGAAGGGTATCAATAGTACTAACAGTCGTGGGCAGGTAAGGAGTTTGAGAAATATGAAGAGGTAACATAGGCACCAGTGCAGCATTGAACAAGTCAGGAGCTCTTGACAATAAAGAGTGGTGACACATGAGGGGCTGGAAGGCATTTGCAGTGTGCAGTTAAGGAAGCCTCGTCTGCTACAAGAGGTTTGTAGTAGATTGAAGTCAAGTGTAGAAAGATTGAGGGATTTCCCCTTATACATGGTTGTTAGTTTCTTGCTACTCTGGATAAAGTACTGGCCACTCTTTACACATTAAAAGGCACTGTTGTCTGGCACTGAGTCACAGAGCTGTGAGTGTCCTTTTATATCTATCTGGTTAAGACAGTTCTAGAGAAAGAACACTTGTGTTCGTTTCAATGGACCATGCCTTTATTTTCCTGGTGATAGTACTTTAATGAAAATATTAGTTTACATGTGTATTGGCTAGCAGTGTGATGGATCACTATGGATATGTGCTTGCTATTTAAAAAAGAACCTTAGTACATTCAATTCATTAAAAAGTGGCGTGTAGAACTTCAATTGTAGACGTGTCTCCTAGGAATGCAGATCTTTCAGATGTTATATGTTCTGTTTGACCAGTGGTCAAATTCTGCAGTGGCCTTCCTCTGTTGCAAAGAGTAGCTTTTATGATTAGTGGCATATGATATGCTTGTCTATAAATATAAGATTCCATAGTTTGTATATGGTAACAAATTTAATTTGTCTAGAGATATGACCCCAATAGGCTTTTTTTTTCTAGGCTCTATGTCCTCTCTAGACCTGTGTATTTGGCTGAATTTATAGTGGCTCACATGGGTTCACTCCCATTGCGAGGGTTCCAAGTACAATTAGATAGCTGTCGACCACCCCCAGATGCCAACTAGGGGCAGAGACAAAATAAGTGCACCCCTAAATTCTCAGTAAAGCTTCCATACACAATAGAGTGTGATGCAAACAGAAGGCCACAACTAGTCAAGCTTCAAATAATGGGACCACACCACCTCCCCAGAGTGTGTATCCCTGGATGGGGCCCCTATATTAAACCTCACCCACTCACAGCTCAGGGATAACTGTGGAAGAGCGGGTGGGAAGATTGTAAGAGCTAGTGCTGGTGCGTGAACTGTAAGTTTCACATATAAACCTGTAGCAATATAGGCATCAGACCTGGGGCCCATGCCAACTAGGACAAGGTCTCAAAGCAGAGAAAGAGAAAATAATGGAGGACAGACCCCAGGCTGAGAACTACAAAAGACTGAGTACTGGTTGGGTGAGGAAGGACATGCCTTATCTAGATTCCTAGATCTGCTGACTAGACTCCAGTGGATATATTTGCACAATAGGACATCTGGGTTTGGGAGCTTGACTGGATAGGGCCTAGCTTGGATGTTATAATGCATGAGTTCTGATGTAGTGTTAGGGCATGGGGGGGGACTGAATGTGATTGGGAACCATTGTATGACTTGTACAAATGCTCAATAAAGAAAAAATTTAAAAAGTGGTGTAGACTGGACATTTTTTGAAGGCTTCATTATCAGTAAAACCTATAATCTCCCCTTTAAAGATGCAAAACACTTGAAATAGTGCCATTCTGTGACCTCTTTGTCCCAGCACTTTTGGAACTTTTCTAGCCAAAAGAGGAGGATATATTTAACTATTTTTTTTTTCATGTGGGCAACAGTTCAAGTACAATACTAGTATAGATAACTCAGGCATTTGAATCTGGCTATTGAATTATCCCCAAATATGCATTCTAACACTGAGCAACCCTGGATAGCTAGAAAATCAAACAGCTCAGTGCTAGAGGGGTAAACATGAGGATTTGTATCCAAAGACGGCACTTTAGTTGTGTTAAGACTTTATACAGAATAAGTTCTTAGAAATTCCTACTCCTGTCACTCCTTATCTTCTGGTTTTAGCTATATTCTAAAAGCATCCACACAAGGTGAGCTATGTTAAAGGCTTAAAAGTACACATGATGAGGTTTGAAGGAACAGAGAAAGATTAAGTATAGCAAGAACACACTGCAAAATTGATAAGGATTTTATACAAAGAAGCTGATAATCTGCTACTAATTCATTTTTAGAAATAGCTGTATAATTCACACAGCAGTTTTATATTATTAATTGAATTACTAGGTAAAGAATGTTCATAGAACAAATATACACTGGCACTAAGAAGGGATAAAAAGTAGATTTTTAATTTTCATTCCAATACAGGGAAATTATATATAAGTTATGAAAAGCAGATAGTGATTCATTATAAAATATTAAAATGTATGCAGTTCAAATGTGGGTCACCAGTCTTCCTGTGTAGGGAGGTCTTGGAGATCCACTAATGGGACTTCAGCCAGCGTCCAGTCTATAAAAAGGAAAGTCTGCTCATGTTTCAAAAAGGGAAGCCCGGCCGGGCATGGTGGTACACGCCTTTAATCCCAGCATTCGGGAGGCAGAGATAGGTGGATCTCTGTGGGTTCAAGGCCCGCCTGGTCTACAGAGTGAGCTCCAGGACACCTGGTACTAAAAGGGACACCCTGTCTCAAAAATATCAAAAAAAAAGTGTAAAACATAAAAGGGTAGCCTGGTCTAGCAAGACCTGATTTTGTCCTCGAGTGGTAAATGAAAAGCTGAAAGGAACCAGGGGCTCCCCCCCCCACAATAAAAAACCTTGAGTGACCCCTGGGAACCAGATCCCCAACCAACCTTAAGAAAATAAAAATCTTGGTTAATCTGGGCTGTGTGGCCTTAAGCATGGAAAAGGAAAGTAAAACCAGAAATAATCAGTAAGGCCTGAGAAATTGTACTTCAGATATAAAACGAGATCTTAGTAAAAAGACAAAAAGAAAAAAAAAGAGAGAGCACTGTTGTTTTGCCTGTCTTCAATTCTTACTGGCAAGTGCATCTTCTCTGTGGCTGCCACTGCTTTTGCCATTCTTCAAAGACATGAGACACAGCTTTTTAACCCTCCAATATGCACTGAAGACTTATGTCTCTTCAAGAATCCTCCAAACCTTCAATGCCAGATGGGGACTGCTGAGATACCGAGCTTGAGGACTGAGCAACTACTGGGATTTCAGCCTCTTCAGAGTATAGACTGCCATTGTTGGACTACCCAGGCTATAGAACGTAGGCCAGTACAGGAAGATCAAGATAGGATGTGTGCTTACTGGACCTCATTTGGGTGACCATGGAAAGGAAAGACCTCAGTGTGGAGCACAAAGGCAAGATTGATGGTTGTTTGGGCTTGCCAAGGAAGAACCTCTAAACACTTCCTTAAGGCAAACATGATACCTTTTAGCAAAAAAAAAAAAAAAATAAAAAAAAAAAAAAAAAAGAAAATCCTCCAATTCAGGTGATATGTGTATGTATCATATATATAAATTAATATAATATATATATATATATATATATATATATATGTGTGTGTGTGTGTGTGTGTGTGTGTGTGTGTGTGTGTGTGTGTAATACAAGTTGGAGAGAACAAACAACAAAAGAACTGGAAAAAAACACTGAAACTGAAGATTTCCCCTCAGGAGGGGTGGGGGGAATGGAAAGGGAAGTGACTCTAAATTTGATTGAGAAATGATGAATGATGTATGGAAAAGTTTAATAACAATAAAAAAATTAAAAAATGTATGCAGTTCAACTTTAAAACCCACAGAGATCTCAATTCATAGATGTAGTGGAGGGATATAAAGTATCTGTTTCTTTGAGCTGCCATTTTCCAGTGAGTAAATAGATATGGCATTTAGAGTACATGATGGCACTAATGTTTCACTGTGCTCATGGACCATTAGGCTAAAGAGGATCCAGGTACGTGAGCCACCCATTGTTTCATAAACCTCAGTAGCCAAATCAGAGAAGTCCAACAAAGGACTCTCTGGCCAGGGGTACTTTTCTTTTCTTCTCACTGAGCACTGGGCACACAATCTCATGATTAGGAATGGAAGAAATAACCATGTGTGAATGGAGTTTTTGAAAAACAAGCTTAGTACTTTCCTCCTTCCACTGAAATGAAATTATCACTGAGTTTGGAGGCACACACCTGTAAGGCCAGCACTTGGAAGGCTGGTGCAGGAAGATCCCAAGTTTAGTCTAGCTTAAGCTGCAAGAGCCTATCTCAAAAAAAAATTCTCATCTGATATTACTGTGGCGTACCATCTATCATGCTGAGTTCCATCACATTTCAAAATTAGAGGTTGGTAAAAGGGAAAAATCGAAAGAATAGGGGGGAAACTGGACTGGCTGAGCCCCAAGGAACTTCATGGTAAAGGAAGATCAGGGAAGCAAACATCATGCTTGATCAGTTATTTCCAGGCATTTTTCCAATTGTGACATACATTGTACCTTCTCTAAACCTCACTACTCTTATGTGCATATTATACAAGAGACAACCTGGGATCCTGCCTATTAAGTAACATGCCCAATGTAAGTGAGTGACAGAACTGAACTATGAACCAGAGTTTACCATTCCCAGACAGGGAGTAGGACCACTGTGCTCTCTGGAAACTTTGACTCCGCCCATCTCGCCATCCTCTTTTTACCATTGCTAGAAGCTCTATGTAAAATCTTATGGACCAGAAACAAGGAGACCATTAAGTCTATTCGCAGTTCTCTGGCTAGTTAGGGTCATGCTCTTGAGCAAGATGCTCCATTTCTTATGCACCATTTCTTCAATGGTAAAATCACAGAGTAGAATGTGATTACTGGTTCTTAACTTTACTTGAGTTATTGACCCCCCATGCATGTTATTAAGTGGATGCTAAATGTCTGTTTTCATAAGATAATATTGGATGAACTATGTTATCAAGAACAATTTCACCATTTATCTTTGAGGTAAATGGGTGACATTTATCATCATGTGATGCTCAGCTTCCCTCAATGTCTCTGTTCTTTTACAGCAATGATGATTAGTAACAAGAATGCTAATAGAACTGGTAAAAGCAATCATATGGAATACTTAGGTTTAAGTACTATGGTAAATACTTTTTATTCATTATGTCATCTAATGGTACTATAGTTATAAATGAGAATAGAAGATGAAAGAAGTTAAAACATCCATACATTATATTTTTTCTTTAAAATGTACCTCTAGTTTCTTCTTTGTCTAGCTTTATAAAAGTAATATTTTGTTTTTTTTTTTCAGTCAAATGTATGGTCAAGGATCAAGGATCCTTTTAAAATTAAATTTTGTTACCATACAGTATATTGGGTTTCATTTGGGCATTTACACACACACACACACACACACACACACACACACACACACACATTATTATACTTTGTTTGAATTCAGCCCTTCTCCCCACTGCCTTCCTTGTTCTCCATCTTCCCCTCTTGCTGGTTGCCTACTTTCTCTCCCTTGACTCTCTTAACATTCTGTTTTCCTCTACCTTAAGATGTCTTCCTTGGGGCTGGAGAAATGGACCAATGGTGAAGAATATTTGCTGCTCTTGTGAGTGCCTAGCAGCCACATGATGACTCATAACCATCCAGTTCATAACTCTTATTCCACCGAAGCTGATGCTCTCTTCTGGACTCTACAGGCATTGCAAATATGTGTGCATTCACACACATATAGGCAAAACACACACATAAAATAAAAATAAATCATTGAGAGATGTATTCCTTCTTATTCATAATCTCAGTTTTAACTTTATGATCTACACACACACACACACACACACACACACACATTTTAAATATAGAGTCCACATATGAAAGAAAGTATGCAGTATTTGTATTTCTGAGTTTATATTATTTCTCTTAACATGACTATTTCCAGCTCTATCCATTTCATTGGAAGGCATTATCTCAGTTTTAATGTCCCAATACTATCTTTTGTGTACATGTAGCACAGTTTCTTTATCCATTCATTTGTTGTCTGATATCTGCACTGGTTCCATTTCCTGATTATTCTGAGAAGCACAGCAATAAAAAAGAATGTGCAATTTCTATGCCGTATGGTGACTGTTCTAGTTTGTCTTCCATTGCTGTGACAAAACACTCTGACCAACACCCACTTGGGGAGGAAAGGGTTTATTCAGCTTACATCTCCTGGGTCACAATTCTCAGGGAGCCCAAGGCAAGAACTCAGGGCAGGAACCTGGAGGCAGGAGCTGAAGCACAGGCCATGGAGGAGTACTGTTCACTGGCTTGCTCTCCTGGCTCATGCCCAGCCTGCCTTCTTATACAGTACACAACAACCTGCCCAGGGTGGCACTACTCATTGTGGGCTGGGCCCTCCCACACTGCCTGACCATCAAGACAATACTCCACGGATGTGGCCACAGGCCAATCCAATGGAGCCAATTCCCCAATTGAGGCTCCCTCAACCCAGGTGTGTCAAGTTGACACTAAAGTATCCAGCACAGTGACTTAGAGTCCTTCAGGTATATTCCCAAGGGTGTTGTAGCTGGGTCATGTGGTAGTTCTACTTCCATGCTGACTTCCAAAGTGTTTGCACACCTATGCCTACATCCCCATCAGTCGGGTATAAACTCTGTTTCCTCACATCCTCAACTAGCCTTGTTTGTAGTTTACCTTCTTGATGATGATAACTATTCTGATTGGGATGAAATGGAATCTCACGAAGTTTTAATTTCCATTTTCTTGATGGTTAAGATGTTGAACACTTTTCAGTATTTACTGTCAATTTTTTGAGATCCGTCTATTCAGTTTATTTATTGATTGAATCATTTGAGATTTTCATAGCTAATTTTTTCAATTACTATTTTTTTGAGGCAGGGTCTCACTTTGCAGCTCTATCTGGCTTAGAACTCTCTATGTTGACCATCCAAGGCTGGGCTCAGTCTCACAAATATCCTCCTTCCTCTGCTTCTCTAGTGCTAGGATGAAAGACAGGTTCTATCACACTTGGTGCTTCAGTTTTTTTGTATTTTAGATATTCTGCCTAATGTGCAGCTAGAAGAGATTTTCCCCATCTTATGACTACTTATTTACTGGTGATTGTTTCCTTTTGAATGCAGAAACGTTTTAATTTTATATAATCCATTTATCAGTGCTTATAATTATTGCTTATGTTGTTAGAGACCTGTGAAGAAAAGCTCTGCCTAAAGATTGAAGTGCTTTACTTATGTTTTCCTGTAGCAGTTCCAAATTTCCAGGTCTTACAGTAAGATCTTTGATCCATTTTTCATTGATCTCTATCCTTTTGTGTATTTCATATAATTCATCTTAATAAAATTTAGACTTCCCCTCAACCATGATCCTTCATACCCCACCATTGGATTTCACAGATTCTTTCATATGTGTTAAGTCCTATCCAGTCAAATATTTGTATCCAGTTGTCCCTCAGTGCAAGTTCATACTGATTTTTAGTAAGGCACAATGAATCAATTAAATTCTTTTGTATTTGCTTAAAAGTTAGTTTGTGACCTAGAATATGGTCTATTTTAGAGAAAGATCCTTCAGCTACTGAGAAAAATGAGTATTCTATATCTCTTAAAAGGAACATTTTATATTTTATCTATGAGGTTGTTTGATTTTAGTTTGAATGGCCTATCCAAATATTCATGTGGCATATGTAATCACCGATTGTTATTTTCCCAGTACTTAGTTGACCATTTTGTCAATGAGTGTTTTTTTCCCCATGGAATTGGAAGCCTCAATGTTTGACTCAACTACATTTATGATGTTGTATCTTATGGATGAACCATCCCCTTTATTAACGTGTACTGAATTTTATTCCTTCTAATTTTGATTTGAAGTTTATTCTATCCTATTGGATATCAAAATAGTTACACAAGCTTGTTTTCTGCTTACGGTTTGTCTTGTGTTTCCAACCAAGCATTTCTTAGACTAAAATTTATAGACGTTACATGATAAAGAAATTGGAAATGTGCTTTGATTTAGTGAGCCGTAAGTCCAACTTAAGAATAGTTTAACCAGTCAAGTATCATGAACTCAACTAAGTGTTCCTGAGTATACCACAAAATGACATGGTAATATCACATAGGATCTTAAAGAACAACAAAAGCAACAACAAAAAGACATGTAAACTCCAATCAAATACTTCTCTTACATCAAAATATTTTCAGTCAGATGCAAATTGTTTCTGCCTAATTATTTTAATTATCATTTCATGATGTAGCACCTATTCACTGGAAATTATTCTTAATCTTTGTTAAAATGGACTTTTAAAAAATGAGATGATGGATGGATACAGTATTTGTTTCATTTTATGTACACTGGTCCTTAGTAGCATGACACAGTGACATTTCTGGTACATTCTCCACCCCATTTGAATTTCTGAGGACTCTTATTTTAGAAGATTGGGGATCTTGTGCTGAACAGACTGGAGTGGTAACATCCATGAGAAGCTGCACACTTGCGCTCAGGTTTGGTGCAGTTATTTCATGTGAGTGGTGCATTATTAACAATAGTAACAGATTAAGACTAGTTCAACAGAGGACTAAATAAATATCATTATGATAAAATAAACAGAAACATACTGAATACCCTTGAAATTTGGCTAATTTCAAGCACAGGATCTAATTTAATCTACACAACAATGTGTGGTGGAAAGCAGCCAGGCAATACAAGCAAACTAGGATTTTAGGTTTTTCATTAAAGGGAAAAAATGGACACTTAAGCTTAAGCTCTACTACCCATGGTTATAACACACTGGCATCTAAGGGCATCTATGTACATTAAAAACTAAAGGATTACATAGCTATCTGGGCAACTTACCCATTCCCTGCACTCCACCTTCATTGTTGAAGTGAATTGAGAAAACATGGACATTTCAAGATAGATATGTACAGTTCTTGATAGTTACTAAAAAACCAACCAAGCGTTATTTCAAAAGCACAGCAAACACATGATAATTATAATATTTTTATCTAGCTATCCCAATTATAACATGCTATAACTGAATTAGTCATGTAATCCCAATATCCATATATGAACAATGGACAGACCATAATAACTTCTAGTTAGTTTGAATATATTAATCAGTTTAAGCAACAGTTGATTCTTGGCCTATTGTGCATAGAGATTGGTTGCTTAGGCCAGATGAGCTGAGGTTCAAGGTAAGCAACTTATTCCCCCCCCCCCAGCCAACTGGAATTCTGGTGGGAGTGTCCAGTACACCCTACAACCATTCCAGAGGAACTGGCTGGCAGCAGAGGGAGTACAGTGCTCAGTGCTCAGAGGGTGTCCTCTGGGTTGTTACCTACCCAGTCCTTGGAATCCTGCAGAACAGAAAGGGAATAGTGAGCTATACCTTCTAATACATAACCAAAATTGAAAGCCTGAAACCTAGACAAGTCAACACTCCATAAACAAGGAGAAAACAATGAAGGCATCTGAAGGAATCAAGGAAAGCAAACCTTCAACACAGTGAAGAAACATTAGAGATTTGCATCAAAATACAAGCACAAGGAAACCCACATTCCAAAAGCACAACAAAAGAACAATATGGGAAAAGTGCAGAATAATTCCACACTAAACTCTACCGAGCCTATAGAAGATTCCTACAATGAGATCTCCCTAGAGGTAACCCAGGATACAGATCGTAGAAGAATAATACAGATATATTAAAAGAAATCACAGAACTAAGGGGAGAGAATGAAAAACTTAGAAAGGACCTACAGGGAGAGAATAACAAACTTCAGAAAGAACTAAAAAGAGAATATGAAAAAGTCCAGAAAGAGCTAGAAGGAGAAAATGACAAACTCTGGAAGGAAGTGGAAATACTGAAAAGATCCCATGCTGAAATGAAAAAGGAAGTTAACCAGCAAAGCAAGGAGCCACAAGAAGAGATTGAGAAGCTCCAAAAGGAAGTGGAAATACTAAAGAAATCACAGGATGAAATGAAAAAGGAAATCTAACACTCATCCAATCAAGAGGAAAGAACGAGGAAAAGCCTCAGAAGCAGAATGTAGAAAGCAGAAAAAAGAATATCAGACCTGGAAAATAACACAGAACAACTAAAAAGCTGAAATAAAGACTATGAAAAATTTAAAAATACACAAGAATGGAACAACCAGGAAATGTGGGACACTATGAAAAGGTCAAACCTCCACATCATAGGGATAGAGGAAGGAGAAGAACCCCAAGAGAATGGTATTGATCAGATCTTCAACAGAATAATAGATGAAAATTTCCCCAAACTGAAAAAAGACAAATCCATACAAATACAAGAAGCACACAGAACACTAAATAGACAAGATCAGAAAAGAAACTCCCCATGCCATATCATAGCTAAAACTCTAGACACCCAAAACAAAGACAAAATTCTGAAAGCCACAAGAGAAAAACAACAAGTTACATAGAAGGGGAAACTTATCAGAATTACAGCTGACTTTTCAGTGCAAACTATGAAAGGAAGAAGAACGTGGACCAAATAATTCCCAGGGCTAAACGACTATAAATACCAACCCAGGTTGGCATTTATACACAGCAAAAATGTCAATTCTAGTTGAATCTTCCATGACATAAACAAGATGAACGAATACATATCCAGAAAACCAACTCTTCAGAGAATACTTGAAACAATTCAAAGGACAGAGGAGAGGAGCAACTATTCCCAGGCACCTAGAAAGAGAAATTAATAAAACTACAACTGCAGAAGTAGAAACCTAGACCAAAAACGCAAATGGATACTAAGGTGAAAGGAAGCAACACATACCTCTCAATTATAACCTTAAATATTAATGGACTAAACTCCCCAATCAAAAGGCATAGACTGGTAGAATGGATTAAGATACAAGCCCCCCCCCCCTTGCTGGATGGTGGGACCCATGAGCTGTGTGGGTTTGGGCACAACTGCTCGCAAATTGGTTTTACATGAAGGATGCTTGTACTCACAAATTATCACTTATTGTTAAAAAAATGAAAACAAAACAAAACAAAACAAAAACAGAGAAAGATGCAGAAAAGTTACGGCAGAATGCATGATCTGGGATGGGTAGGGGTGGAGTGGGGGGAAGGGAAGGGGATATATGCCTGAACTGAATTGGAAAATGATGTATGAAATACATAAAGCATCAATAAAATAAAAAAATTAAAAACATAAAAATAAATAAATAAATAAATTCATTTAATCTGTTTTTAACACTGAAAAAAAAAAAGAAACAGAATCCATCTATGTGCTGTCTTCAAGAAACACTTCTCACCCTCAAGGATAAGTGCCAACTTAAAGTGAAAGGATGGAAAAAATATTCCAAGCAAATGGTACCAAAAAGAAAGCAGGTGTTGCTATTTTAATATCAGACAAAACAGCCTTCAAAGTGAAAGCAATCAGAAGAGACAAAGAGGGCCATTACATCCTTAGCAAAGGGAAAATTAACCATGAAGACATCACAATCATGAATATATATGCACCAAACTCTGGTGCACCGGAACTTTATAAACACAATTCTACAGGACATCAAACCACAGATTAACCCCAGCACACTCATTGTAGGGGACTTCAATACTCCACTGAGCCCTTTGGACAGATCAACTGGACAAAGAATAAACAGAGAGATATCTGAAATCAACCATACGATACAGCAAATGGACCTCACAGACATCTACTGAATATTCCACCCAAGCACCAGAGAATACACTTTCTACTTAGCACCCCATGTAACTTTCTCCAAAATTGACCACACTTGGACACAGAAAAAAAACCTCAACAAATATAAAAAATTGAAATAATTTCATGCATTCTATCAGACCACAGTGCAATAAAGCTCAATATCAATAGCAGGATAAGCCCTACTACCTACAGGAACACATGGAGACTAAACCACACACTCCAGAATAATGAATGAATGAAAGAAGAAATAAAGAAAGAAATTAAAGCATCCCTGGAACTAAATGACATTGACAGAACAACACAACAAAACCTATGGGATACTTTAAAAGCAGTCCTAAGAGGGAAGTTTCTGGCCCTGTGTGCCTACATTTAAAACAAAACAAAACAAAAAGAGCACAAATAAATGAGCTAACACTGTGAAAGACAAAAACAAATGAACTCTAAATGCAACAGACAGGAAGAAAGAACAAAAATCAGAGCAGAAATCAATGAAATAGAAACAAAGTAAACAATACAAAAAATCAATGAACCCAAATGTTAGTTTTTTGAAAGAATAAACAAGATAAGACAGACCTAAGCCCAGTTAATGGAAAGAAAGGGAAACTCCAAATCAAGAGAATTCATGATGAAAGAGGAACTATCACAACAAACAATGAAAAGATCCAGGCAATCATACCATATGGGAATACTTCAAAAACCTATACTCTACTAAGTTTGAAAACCTATAAGAAATGGATGAATATCTGAAATTCTGGGAATCACCAAAGCTCAACCAAAAAGAGATCGACAGTTTAAACAGACCCATAACATATGAAGAAATTGAAAATGTAATAAGAGATCTCCCAACTAAAAAAAACCCCAGGCCCAGATGGTTTCACAGCAGAATTCTATAAAACATTTAAAGAGGACTTACAACTATTATTATTCAAACTGTTCAGAAGGATACAAACAGGGGTACATCTCCTAAATTCCTTCTATGAAGCCAGCATCACTCTAATACCATAACCAGGCAAAGATACAACCAAAAAAGAGGACTATACGCCCATCTCATTAATGAACTCAGATGAAAAATTCTCAACAAAATACTTGCAAACCACATGCAGGCTCACATCAAAAAGATCATACATCATGACCAAGTTGGATTCATACCAGAGATGCAGGGATGGTTCAACATATAAAAATCAGTAAATATCATAAAGCACATAAATGGACTTAAAGACAAAAAAAAGCATGATCATCTCAATTGTTGCAGAAAAATCCTTTAACAAAATCCATCATCCCTTCATGCTTAAAATCTCAACTGAAGAAAAGACACGGGTGTATATTCGATTGGTGCATATTTAATTGATGTGAGTTCAACAAGTATCCAGTTTTGCCCAGACTCTGTCTACAGGATACATGGTGTCTTAGGACTTAGTAAAAGTAAGTATGTGTATATTAAACAACATTGGTTTAAAGGCTGATAAAAATGGTAATGCATCTGAGTTAATTGGTGATATAAATTGCTGTTGTCCACATTAGCTTTAATTAAAAACTGTATAACAATTACTTTGGGATTGGCATAAACAAATATTCTCTATAATTTTGCTGTCATATAGTATCACCTGGTAGCAATCTCTTTCACCTACAGGATGATTTAATTTAAAAATAAAGTTTGTTTCCCAAGTTAATCACATACAGTAACCCAAAACAGCATGGGTGAATTTGATGAAATCTGTGCCTTGATTCCACCCTATAGGTATGTATAATACAACTGCTTTTTTGAGACTCATGGGTCAAAAATAAAAACCTAAAATAAAAAAGGGGGATATAGATAGATATGAAAACTTTTTGTCAAAAAACCTTGCAATCCAAATCTTAAAACTAACTATGGGAAAGGATTTGTATGTTCCAACAGGCCAGAGTATCACCAACTTAATGGCTGAGAAAGAAAATGCAGCTTTGCAGTGAGTAGGATGTACCAGAAAGTGCCAGCAGAAGGATTGACTCCTCTGGGCATTGAAGGGAAGAAATGCCTCAGATTGCTGCAGACATCAGGCCCCTCTGTGGATCCTACTAGTAACAACTATTTTTAATGAATCCTAACAAAGCTTACCTTCTAGGTGCCGCAAAGGTTTTAATACAAGAGACTTTCTTAACTCCCCCCCATAGAATAAGGAGAAATATGATGATGATGAGGTCGTTCTCCAGCTGTAGATTGGAGCCAGCTGTTATAGAGGTATTCTCTTGTAAAATCGGTAAAACTGCCTTCTTTAATTGACTAATGGACATAGAAACTGTGAAAAGGATTATTCTCTATTCAGAACCAAATATAATGCTAAAGTCTCCTTAAGCTATGCACTTAAGCAAAATATATTAATACAGGAGCTCTGACATCAACAATGGATTATTCTACCAAGGAGATGTTGGCCAGGGGATCCAAGCCCCCACAAAAGGTAAAGGCTCCTTGCCTCCAAACTGGGATATCTGCAGGAAGAGAGGCGATAAGGCCCTGCTGTTGAAGACCTGATATAAACATGGGAAAGATGTATGGAGACCGCACTTGCAAGTATACAGATGGTCTCTGGAATGCCAGAGAGTGTTACCAAAGGCCACTAAACCAATAAAGCAAATATAGGTCTCCTTGAGTCAAGCAAGACTCCTCCGTCAGCACCAGCTACACCTCATCTGCCTGGAAATACTGTGCAGCAGTGGCAGCCATATGTCTGTATATCCCAAATCTAATTGGCTATTAGCTCTCTCCTTGGAGGAATAACCCACGGCTGATGCCACAAGCTTACATCCTCTAATGGTTAGGAGATGTTATAAACCACACGAAGACCCTGCCATACTTAACAGAAGAAAATGTAATTCATGAATTAACATACCATCCAAACATCTGTGTCTATACCAAAGTAACCTACCATAACAATTAGTACTGTTTAAATACCTATATATCTAATTGCGTGTGCTTCATTAGTAGGATCGAAAGGCTATATATTATACTGTTTAAATACCTATATATCTAATTGCATGTGCTTCATTAGTAGGATCGAAAGGTTATGCCTGGACAAGCTGGCAGCCCATGAAAGAAAACAGCCAGAATTGACTAGAGACCAAGACAACAGCTCCAGAGAAAGTAGACTGTTTTGCTTCTCATCCACCTGTGCCCCTTTTCTAAGCCTAGGGAACAATCTGCGGAAGAGGGGGCGTGGTAGAATGTAAGGGCTGCGATTGGGGTGAATGGTGAAACTACAACAATATAGACTGGACACTCATTTGATCAACTTGATTGAACATACAAGCCCCCCCTGCTGGATGGTGGGACCCATGAGCTGTGTGGGTTTGGGCACAACTGCTTGCAAATTGGTTTTACATGAAGGATGCTTGTACTCACAAATTATCACTTATTGTTAAAAAAATGAAAACAAAACAAAACAAAAAAAACCAGAGAAAGATGCAGAAAAGTTACAGCAGAATGCATGATCTGGGATGTGTAGGGGTGGGGTGGGGGGAAGGGAAAGGGATATATGCCTGAACTGAATTGGAAAATGATGTATGAAATACACAAAGCATCAATAAAAAAAAGAAATTGAAAAAAAGAAGAAAAGAAATGACTCACACAAAAGAAGGAGTAAAGAGCTGAACAGAGAGTTCACAAGTGAAGAAATAGAGCTGGCTGAGAAACATCTTAAAAAGTGTTCAATACTGCTAATAATTAAGGAAATACAAATTAAAACCACTTTAATATATTATCTCACTCCAATAAGGTTGGCTAGGGATCAAGAAAACAAATAATACCAAATGCTGGAGAGGTTGTGGGGAAAGGGGAACACTCATCCACTGCTGTTGGGAATACAAACTCGAACAACCACTATGGAAAACAGTGGAGAACTCTTAAAAGACTCAAAATGAGCCTATAACCTGACCCAGTCATACCACTTCTGGGTATATACCCACAAGACTCTTCCTACCATAGAGATACGTGTACAGCCATGTTTATTGCAGCTCTCTTCACAATAGCAAAGAGCTGGAGCCAACCCAAGTGCCCCTCAACAAATGAGTGGATAGAAAAAATGTGGTACATTTACACAATGGAGTTCTATGCAGTGGTTAAGAAAGATGGCATCATGAAATTTGCAGGTAAGTAGATGGAACTAGAAGATTTTATGTTAGTGAAATAATACAGTCCCAGAAAAAGAAAAGATGGATGGTATCCCTCATTTGTGGATGCTAGCACCAAGTGCCTAGTTGTGGGGCAGACTGCGCAATGTTAATGTTGTATTCCTTGTGATCTGAAGACAACTATGCTCTTGTATTGTGAGTCTCTAGACAGGTTCTGGAACTAGCCTATGATTTATTTTCAGACTTTGGATTTTTGGTATATGGTGGTGGGTATGTATGCATATTTTAGAGTAATATAAAATTAAAATGGAAAAATGTGAATCAAGGAATATGATATGGAAATAACATACAGTTTGTTTTCAGAAGACATAAATTTAGTATAGGTGCGATATACCAAGCTGGTGTAACTTGGCCTTTCTGGGTGCTTAATGACCATACTTAACACCCATACAAATTTGGCCCAGGGACCTAAGGGATAACTTTGTTCCTTGCCCTCAGAGATCAACTAAGTCTCAAGGGACTATGCATGGTGGCATCTCTTGAAATGTCCTGCAAATGTGAGTCACTGGTCTTCCTATGTAGGGGAGACCCACTAATGGGACTTCAGCTAGTGTCCAGTCTATAAAGAGGAATGTCTGCTCATGCTTCAGAAAGGGAAGCTTGGTCTAGAAAGACCCAATTTTGTCCTAGATTGGATGGAACTGGTAAATGAAAAGCTGAAAGGAGCCAGGTCCTCCCTGCCCCACAAAAAAAAGAAAGCTCAGAGGCTGGAGAGATGGCTCAGCAGTTAAGAGCACAGACTGCTCTTGCAGAAGACCTGGGTTCGATTCCCAGCACCCACCTGGCTGCTAAGAACCTTTAACTCCAGTTCCAGGGGAATCTGATACCCTCTTCTGACCTTCACAGCATTGCCCGGCACAGGTGCACCAACCTACATGCAGACAGTATATTCATACACATAAAAATAATTAAAAAAGAGAAAACTTTGAGTGACCCCTGAGGGGCAGATCCTCAACTGACCTTGAGAAAACAAAAACCTTGGTTAATTTGGGCTGTGTGGCCTTAAGCATCCAAAAGGAAATTATAATCAGAAACAAATAATCAGTAAGGCCTGAGAAATTGTACTTCAGATATAAAATGAGATCTTTGTAAAAAGACAAGAAGAATAAAAAAGAGAGCACTATTGTTTTGGCTGTCTTCAATTCTTTTTTTTTATTTTTTAAATTTTTTTTTAATTTTTTTTTTATTTATTTTTATATGTGTATCAATGTACTGTCTGCATGCAGGTCTGTGCACCCGTGTCGTGCAATGCCGCGGAGGTCAGAAGAGGGTCTCGGATTCCCCTGGAGCTGGAGTTCTCCTGGAATTGGAGTTTCAGACGGCTCTCGGCCGCCATGTGGGTGCTGGGGATCGAACCCGGGTCCTCTGTAAGAGCGGTCGGTGCTCTTAACCACTAGGCCATCTCTCCAGCCCCAAGCTGTCTTCAATTCTTACTGGCAAGTGCATCTACTCTATGGTTGCCACTGCTTTTGCCATCCTTCAGACACGAGACTCAGCTTTTTAACCCTCCAATATGGACTAAAGACTTATGTCTCTCCAAGAATCCTCCAAACATTCAATGCCAGATGGGGACTGCTGAAATATCCAGCTCATGGACTGAGCAGCTACTGGGATTTCAGCCTCTTCAGAGTATAGACTGCCATTGTTTGCCTACCCAGGCTGTATCATGGAGATGAGTACAGGAAGATCAAGACAGGATGTGGTGCTTACTGGACTTCGTTTGGGTGACCATGGGAAGGAAAGACCTCTGTGTGGAGTACAAGGGCAAGATTGATGGTTGTTTGGGCTTGTGAAGGAGGAACCTTCAACCACTTCCTTAAGAAAAACATGACATCTTTTAGCCAAAGAAAAGAAAAGAAAACCCTCCAATTCAGGTGACGTGTGTGTGTGTGTGTGTGTGTGTGTGTGTGTGTGTGTGTGTATGTGTGTGTGTGTGTGTGTATTACAAGTTGGAGAGAACAACAGCAACAACAAAACAACTAGAGAAAAATAGACTGAAACAGTGACATTCTCCCCAAAACAATAAGCCTTTGCTTTGAAAAAAGAAAAAAGAAAACAAAAGCAAAAATCTCTGGAAAGACTCAGAAAAAGATGCAAGACATGAATGGCAGAGTGCATGAACTCAGATGAGGTGGGG
Source organism: Rhizomys pruinosus (assembly GCA_009823505.1). Taxonomy (NCBI): domain Eukaryota; kingdom Metazoa; phylum Chordata; class Mammalia; order Rodentia; family Spalacidae; genus Rhizomys; species Rhizomys pruinosus. The sequence goes on from VZQC01007901.1 coordinate 138,706, forward strand.
AGCATGGAAAGGGAAATGACTAAATTGGATTGAGAAATGATGTATGATGTATGGAAAAAGTTTAGTAACAATAAAAAGAATAAAAAGAAAATGAAATACAAAAAAATGAAACGTTTTTTTGAAAATTTTATGCATGAGTATTGTCTTTGCATTATTTCTAGCTCTACCAGTCTCCTACCAACTAGATTTTTTGTCCCCCAGCTCCCCCCTAGATATCTTCCCCTCTTTTATATTCTTACTGCTGCATATGCAAACATGCATTTATAGATATGCATATGTATATGTAATGCAGTGTGTCCAATTAGTGGAGCTCCTGTGAACTTGTATCCAGGGCTGCTCACTTGAGATTGGATACTGTTAGGGAGTGTGTCCCTGGAGAAAACTAATTATCCCTCTCTTAGGGCTTGTTGATTGCCTGTAGCACTTTATCTTGAGGTAGGGCTTTGTGATATTCCCCCACCCACACTGGCATGTCAACTGGTTTGATATGCTCGGATCTCATTAGACTACCACACTGGGCAGATTTTACTGGTACAACTTCACTGTCTCATCTAGAATGCATTAACTGACAACAGACATCCTGTCCCTCTGGCTCTTACACTCTTTCTGTCCCCATGATGTTCCCTGAGCCTTAGGTGTAGAGTTTGCACTGTAGATGTGTTGTTTAAGTCTAGGCATCTCACAGACACTTATGATCTGCATTTGACCAGTTGTGGAACTTTGTCATATCTCCTATATGTTGCAAAAAGAAGCATCTAAAGTCAGAGGTAAGAAGTACACTTGCCTGCAAATATAAGATATATATTCAGAATAAGAAATTATGTTTGTCTAGGAAAGTGACAGAAGTATGTTTTTCTGTAGGGTTTATGATCCCTTCTCCCATGTGTACTTGGCTATGTTTATAGAACCAAACATGGTTTCCCTCCCACTGAGTGAGCATTAAGTCTAATTAAACAAGTGTTGATTACCTTCAAGATAAAAATGCCAATACTACACCAATAGAGATAGTTTGCTGGGGCAATCATTGTTGTGGCTTATAGGCTTTACAGCTGGGGAGGATCATTGACTGGCTTTCTCCCTTGGCAGCTTGCATTGTATCTTCTGATACTATGAGAGGTAATCTTCAGGGCGGAAGCTTCCCTGCCAGTTCAAGCTTGATTGCTTCAAATTCTCATTCTAAAGTGTGTCTGGTCTTTAGTAATAAGGTCTTGTTCAGTAATATAGCCCATGAAAAAATATCTGGAACAATTTAACTCTTATAGCCATTTCTTGTGGAATGTTGTATCTTTGGTAGTATTGAGCATGCAATTTAGGTAGTGGCTTTCTTCTTTTATCAGTCTATGTGTGTGTATGCTTACTTGGATGTGATAAAGAGAAGAAAAGGAATCCTTGACCTGCTGACATTGCAAGATAGATGTTTATATTTCTGAATATAGTCTTCATTTGGTGATGAAACAAAGTTGTTAATAAATACCCCATCTTCTTTACTCTTGTGAAGCAGACACCATAAATGATTTATCTCACAGAGATTTGCAGCAAGACTAAGCTTCAGCTACACCAATGGTCAACTTGATTCTTTTCTCTTCTTGCCTTGGTTTCTGTCCCCCTCACAGTTTTCTTTGTTTCTGGTTTTTACCCTTCCCAGCTTCTCCAGGAAATAATCCTTCTGGGAAATATTTTGTACAACTGTGGATGAAAGTTTCCTCTCACTTAAAAATTATCATTTGCTGAGTTTCTTAATAAATATTGTGTTAATTTGCTCAATATTGGGTTAGGGCTGCTCACTTGAGATTGGATAATATTGCTATATTTTAACCCTTTTAATAGATACCATTTATAAGACTTTCTGAGGCATTCAACCTAAATCCCTAAAAGTAGTTATGGCATTTGCACTGTCTACTTCATAACTGAACATTAAGAGAATCAACAGTTAACCTTGATTCCTTGAATCAAGAGATTGTATAAATCCTAGCTCAGGTCAATGCTAGCTGAACTTCTTTTCCTAGAGTGTGACTTTTCATATAATATACTTATTTAATGGGCACACATAACAGTAACTTATCTTGGAGTGTGACAGGCAAATTTTCTGGGAAAAAATCAATTTCCCTCTTTCAATATTTCTTTTAACAAGGTTGAAAACCATATATCTTAACACAAAATGTTCCCCAGCTCTGCGATTAACATGCAAAGCTGTTTCTTAACAGCTCTCTCTCATTTTTAAAATGACATTGAGAGCGTAGAGTCACTTGTTCTTAATTTTTAAGCCTACTGATTTCATTGTGCCTGACACAAAGCAGAACATCTCTGCCATAATTACTGTATAACAGTTATTTTTCTCAAAGTTGTAATTTTCCTAAAATTAGCTGGACAGCCTCAATTATGTAAATCGAATTCTGAGACTTTAATGAGAGTATTTGTGGGAACACAATAGATTTCTATGGGGGGTGATATCAGGGAGAAAAAATCGCTAAATTATTTTGGCTTTTCTTTCAGTGAGGGTAGGAGAAAGAGAGCCACCGTGGGTCTTACAGTCTCTTAGGAACATAGTTTAGGCTGGTCTTCTCTGGGTTTGTGAAATAATTAAAAAAATATTTCCTAAAACATCTAGACTAGATCCTATTATTGGGAAGAAACCCCAAGAGCTGAGTGCACCAGAGAGACCCCAGGGCTACTTTTTTTAAAGAGAAATTTTATTTTTGTTGAGATTTTGTGTGTTTCAGTGTTTCATATAATTGTTCTTAATCAAATTTAGATTCCTTCCCATCCATGCCCCCCTACCCCTGCCAGAGTTCATGCATTCTGTCATATATATTAAGTCCTATCTGGTCAAGCATTTTTACCCAGATGTCCTTCGGTTCAAGTTCGTCCACTGGAATCTAGTCAGCCTATGGATATCATATCATGCACAGAGCCACACTAATTTAATCAGACAAAATCCCAGCATAGAATCAGGGTAATGGGAAGAAGGCCCCAACCCTAGCCTAGGAACTGTTGGTAAGTGATTACTGCTGAGTGACTGACAGTAGGTCTTTAAGTTCTCAGTGTTACCTTTAAGCAATGCTGCACAACACCCTCGCTCTCTGTATTCTCTTGCAGCAATGTCCTCTCCACTTCAATATTAGTTTTTGCTTGACCTATCTCATGCTGTACAGCTGACTACTAAAAAATTGGTAGTTTAGACAATAACCTAACTCATCACTACTTCTCATGGATCTGTTGATTGAACCAACTGATTCATGCTCAGGGTCCCACATGGGATTTACTCACAGAATATCTAGGGATAGATCTCTTTGGGCTAAACAGAGCTGCACATCTGGCATGCCTACTGGGCTCCTACCAGGTGTTGGTCACTCCTCCTCGTCGCCTCTGTCTGCATCAGAGTAGCAAGGACTCTTTCATGTCCTGTCCATGCACTAAGACAAAAAAAGAGAAACTTTTAGTTCGTCAACGATTAGGCCCCCAACTCTCGGAGCATGACTTCCCCTGTACTCAACTGCATTTGAAGTCTGGAATCCATCTCCTAATGGAGAAAGAGAGTCAAGGCACTGGAACACTTTTTGCATGTTGCCCCCTCACGGAGCACTTGGTCTCAGAGTTTGGCTCACTCTCTCCTCCTCCTGCTTCTTCCCCTTTCTTATAATTTGCTGTTTATCATTTTACATTTTCATAACTCTGATAGAAAGTTTTCTGTTAGGGGCTGGAGAGATGGCCTAGTGGTTAAGAGCTCCGACCGCTCTTGCAGAGGACCTGGGTTCGATCCCCAGCACCCACATGGCGGCCAAGAACTGTCTGCAACTCCAATTCCAGAACTCCAGTTCCAGGGGAATCCGACACCCTCTTCTGACCTCGGCGGCATTGCACGACACGGTTGCACAAACCTGCATGCAGGCAGTACATTGATACACATAGAGAAATAAAATAAAATAAAAAATTTTTTAAAAGAAAGTTTTCTGTTGGTTTCTTCCCATTGGATGGCACACACCTTTCCCTAACCCCACTTTTTATTCCTGGAAAGCCCCTTCTATGAGATTCTTGCCTCTGGGCCCCCGGTGCCCTACTCTTCTAGTCTCCGAAAACAGTGACTTTTCTCCATTCTTTAAGGTATGGTTCTATGTTTTAAAAATGTGTTTTACTTTAGTACCTATGGCATCTATTTTATCCTGAATCTACTAAGGTAATGCATGTATACTCCAAAATATTAACATTTTTAAAAATATTATACTTATGGAGAACTTCTGTGTATTGGCTTACAGCAAATTACATGTATTATCTCAATCTTTCTTTTTTTCTTTTTTTGTCTTTTTGAGACAGGGTCTCCCTGTAGCCCCAGCTGTCCTGGAACTCACTCTGTAGACCAGGCTGGCCTTGAACTCACAAAGATCCACCTGCCTCTGCCTCCCAAGAGCTAGGATTAAAGGCGTGCACCACCACGCCTGGCTTATCTCAATCTTTAAAACCATTTTGTAAAATAAACACATTTAATCTCATTTTACAGATTATGGAAGTAAAACATGGAGAAGTCAGAGATGAAAATGTATGAGTTCTCAGAAAATATATGTGAAAAATCTTCATTCTTCACCAGCATTGCTATTGCAATAAAAGTTTCTCAATTCATTTAATTTTTTATTTATTTACTTTTAAAAAAATTTAATTTTTAAATTTTATGTGCACGAGTGTACTGTCTGCAGTATGTAAAATGCACCATATGCGTGCAGTGCAGGCAGAGGCCAGAAGAGGATTCAGATCCCCTGGAACTGGAATAAGAGATGGTTGTTAGCTGACATAGGTGTGCTGGGAACTGAATGCAGAGTAGACAGTGCTCTCAACCATTGAGCCATCTCTCCTGCCCCCCAAGTAATTTTTAGTTTAATTTTTCATTGAACTGTATTACATTTTTATTGAACTTTTTAATTCTATCTAACTTTTTATTGTGTATTTGTACAACTCATACAATGGTTCTTAATCAAACTCAGTCCTCCCCCATGTCTGACCCTCCATCGGAACTCATGCATTGCCACATCCAAGCTAAGCCCTATTCAGTCAAGGTCCCAAACCCAGTTGTCCTTCTGTGCAAATAGATCAGCTGGAGTCTAGTCAGCATATCTAGGAATCCTTGGTAAGGCATATTCTTCCTCACTGAACAGTACTGTATGAATAGTAGGGCCTTATTTTCTATTTCTGGTAGATAATCAAGAGCTTTGGAGATAGCCTGCTTTGTTTTGAGAGTCACTTGGATTGCTCTCACCATCCATAAAAGGAAGTGTCCTCTGTCTTGTACTGTATTTCCTGCTACACAGCCCCCAGGTTACACCACCTGTGCACTAATATTCAGACAGTGTATGGGAATTTCTCATGGGGTCTTGGAGGCATCACATTACACTCTAGGTTTCCTAGCCTCTCAAGTTCCAATCATCTCTATTCTTTCTCCTTCCCTTACCACCCCTGTTCTCCCTCCCCAGCCCCAGAACTTCCCATCATACCCACCCTCCCCATCTCCTGTCCTTCTCCATCTCCCATAATACCAGGTTTATCTACCCCTCCTCCACTCCCAACCCAATACCCCCACCCTCCCAAACTTCCCTGTAGTAACATCTGTACATTACTGAACCCCTGTTTTTTATTTTTTTTCTTTTCTATTACCTCCATGTATCCTTTCAAAATTTTTTGGCTCCTGCTATTATATCAGGATATATACTCATGCAAGGAGATTGGTGCTACAATTCACAAATGAGGGAGAATATATGTTGCCTGGTTTTCTGTCTTTGTGTTACTTCTCTCAGAATAGCATTCTCTAGTTCCATCCATTTACCTGCAAATTTCATAATTTAATCTTTTCCTACTGCTGAGTAGTACTCCATTGTATTGATGTACCACATTTTCCTTATCCATTCAACAGTTGTGGGTCATTTATGTGTTTCCATTTCTTCATAATTTTGAAGAGCACAAAAACAAACATGGATGTGCAGGTATCTTTACAGTATGATGAGTCAGTCTTTGGGTTTATGCCAAGGAGTGGTATAACTTGGTCATATTGTAAGTTCATTTTTAGTTTTGAGAGTTCCCCACACGCCCTTCCAGAGAGGCTGCACTAGTCTATTTTCTCACCAACAGTGAATGAGCACTCCCCTTTCTCCACACCCTCACCAGGCCAGTATCTTGTATCTTTTGTTTCCATAATCTTAGCCAGTTTGATTGGGGTAAGATCAATCTTAAAGTGTTTGTTTTTTCTGAATTTCTCGAATTACTAAGGATGTTGAGCAGCTTTTAAAGCGTTTCTTAGCCATTTTTATTTCTTCTTTTGAGAATTCTCTGTTCATATCTGTAGCCTATCTTTTCACTGGGTCATTTATTTTCTTGCCACTTTGTTTTCTGAGTTCTTTGTATATTCTGGATATCAATCCTCTGTCAGATGTGTAGCTAGTAAAGATTTTCTCCCACTCAGTGGGTTTCCTCTTCACTTCCTTGGCTGTTTGTTTTTTTTCTGTACAGAAACTTTATAGCTTAATAAAGTCCCACTTACTGATTATTGTCCTGAATGCATGAGCATCTGATGTCCCATTAACAAAGTTCTTTCCTATGCCTACAACTTGGAGGCTGCTGCCTATGTGTTCCAGCAGTTTCAGAATTTTAGATTTTATACTGAGGTCTTTGATCCCCTTGGAGTTGATTTTTGTTCAGGGAGAGAGATAAGAGTACAATTTCATTCTTCTACAGGTGGTGATCAAGTTTTGACAGAACCATTTGTTGAAGATGATGTTTTTCTACCATTTGTATTCTTGGCAGTTTTGCCAAATATCAAGTGGCTGAAAATTGTACGTACTCATATTTAGGTCTTCTATTCTTTTCCATTGATCTACATGTCCATTTTTGTGCCAGTACCATGCTGTTTTTATAACTACAGCTCTGTAATGTAACCTGAGATCTGGTACGGTGATGCCTCCTGCATTGTTCTTTTTGTTCTAAGTTGTTTTGTCTATCCGGGTCTTTTGTGGTTCCATATGAATTTTTAGATGACTTTTTCCAGCTTTGTAAAGAATGTTGTGGGTATTCACATTGAATCTATAGATTGGTTTTGGTAAGATGGTCATTTTCACAATATGGATTCTACCAATCCACAGGCATGGTAGATTTTTCCATCTCCTAGGGTCTTACTCTATCTCTTTCTTTAAACTTTTGAAATTTTCATTGTAGAACTCTTTAATGTTTTGGGTTAGGTTTATTCCCAAGTTTTTTTTTTTTTTGAAGTTAATGTGAATGGCAGGGTTTCCTTGTATGCTTTTTCTGATTGATTGTTGTTGGTATATAGAAACGCTAATGATTTTTGTAAGTTGATTTTGGAACCTTCCATTTTACTAAAGCATTAATAATTTCTAGTCGTTTTCTGGTATAATTTTCTGAATCTCTAAATTATAATATCATATCATCTGCAAATAGGGATAGTTTGACTTCTTCTTTTCCAATTAGTACTCCTTTAATTTCCTTCCTTTGTTTTATTGCTCTTGCAAGGGATTCAAGCACTGTATTGAAAAGGAGTGGAGGGGCTAGAGAGATGGCTCAGCAGTTAAGAGCACTGACTGCTCTTGCAGAGGACCTGGGTTTGATTCCCAGCACCCACATGGCGGCCAAGAACCATCTTTAACTCCAGTTCCAGGGGCATTGGATGCCCTCTTCTGACCTCTGTGCCATTGTGCGACACAAGTGCACCAACTTACATTCAGACAGTCATACACACAAAAAATAATAAAAAAAAGAAAAGGAGTGGAGATAGAGGTTGTTAGCCATCATGTGAACTGAAACCCGGGTCCTCGGCAAGAGCAGTCATTGCTCTTAACCACTGGGCCATCTCTTCAGCCCCTGTTTATTTATTTTAATAGAAAATAATTTCAGAAGAATATATGAATTTGAGGGATAGGTATATGGGAGTGGATCTGGGAGAAGTTAAGGGGAGGTGTTGGGGTAACTAAAGTCAAAATATGTTGTATGAAATTTTCAAAGAATTAAGAAAAATATTTATTTAAAATTGTGCCAATCTACAGATGTGAAATTAAGTTTTGTCAGAATTTTAAACATTGATAGTTTCATATATGAGTATTATGCATCATTTATATCCCTCTAACTAAACCTCTAACTCCCTCATGTGCCTTCCACTCCCTCTTGATTTCTTGTCTTCTTCATTGATTATTGTTGTTACATATACATATGTATATTTATAAATACACACACAATCACACACTAATGCACACTGCTGAGTTTACTTAGCGGTGCTGGTGTCTACATGTGTGTGGGAATGACCACCTGATAGGACTAGATGACCTGCCAGGAAGCTTGTCCCTGAGGAAACCTGGTTAATCCTCACTGAACGTCCATTGACTACCTGTACCTCTTCATCTGGAAGTGGGACCCTGTGAATTCCCTCCACTGACATTAGCATGTCAACTGGTGCTCTCTTTATGTAGGTCTTTCTGTTTTCCCTATGTGCTGTCTTAGCTACTGATGTCGTAAACAAAAATCTGAATAAAAACAACTTAAGAGAAGAGGGGTTTATTTAGGCTTACAGTTGGGGAAGAAATCCATATTGTGGGGGAGTCACGATGGCTCAAGATTGAGCAGCTGGTCTGGCTCAGCTGGCTTTCTCCTTTTTATTCAGTCCAGCAGCCCAACACCCCTGCTATGGTGCATTCCACGTTTAGGGTCTCAGCTAACTCGCCACAAAAAATACCTCATAGGATCCCCAGATATTTGTTTTCAAGGTGATTCCAGACCTTGGAACGTTGGCAGTATAAACCCTCATCCATACATTTTTGTTGTTTGTTGAAACAGGTTCTTTCTGTAGCCCTAGGTGGCCTGGAACTCTCCATGTAGACAGGTTGGTCTTCCATCTCACAGAGCTCCACCTGCTGTGCCTCCTTCCACACCCCAGTGCTGGTATTCAAGTGTGGGCCACCATGCCTGGCACCCATCTATATCTTTTTACACAACTTGTTGGCTATGCTTACTTTGTCATTTAGAAAACACTTTGTATATCTTTTGCCTTTTTCCTACTGAAAAATTTCAGTGATCTTTATGTGTGATCTTTATTTCTCAGGAGTTCTCTTTTTAATGTAATTATTTATGTTACTAAAAATTTCTTTCAGAATGTGGATTATCCTTTTAGTCCATTTTGGACTTCTCTGGTAAATGGGTTTTTAAATAGTTCATAGATAATTTTGTTTTGCTAAATTTGGTGTCTCTTGGTAGATTGGAGGGTGTATTAGTCACTTTTCTGTTGCTGTGATAAAACCACCATGACCAAGGGAACGTATAAAAGGAAGAGTTTATTTGAGCTTATGATTGACGGTTCCAGGGAATTAGAGTCCGATGTGGTGGGGAGGCATGGTGGCAGGGGCTGGAGCAGAAAGCCAAAGTTCCCATCCTCTGATGAGCACAGGAAGTGGAGAGAGAAAACCCCCAAGACTAGCAAGGCTTGTTAAGCTCTCTAAGCCCGCCCCCAGTGACGTACTTCCTCCAGCATTGCCACACCTTCTAAGACCTCCCCAAACAGCGCCACCAACTGGGGACAAAATGTCTGAATGCTTAAAGCCTATGGGGGACATTCTCATTCAAACCACCACGGAGGATTTTTTTTTTTTTTGCTTGTCTGTAAGTATATACAAATGTGATTGACTTTGAATATTTATGCTATGCCAAGAAATCTTTCTACTCTACTAACACATTTGCATGTACATATATACCTGGTATATGAATATCTTGTTTCTCTCAGAATTTGGTATTTTGTACATATATTCAAGGTTTTGCATAAAATTTCATGTCATTTATTCCACCATCATTTAATATATGATGCATATATAATTAGATCCTATATTCATCTTCACTGTGGCTTTTAAAAATATTGTATAAAGTGCAGTGTTTCTCCCATTTTAATGATTATTTTTAGTTTATTCATCTCATTTATTGGGATTTCTCTTTTGTAGTTTTAAAATATTTACTTTAATTGATGTGTATTTCATATATAATGTCTTAGTCATTTTTATATAACCCCCTTCCCATTAGCACCATCACATAGCTTCCCCCACACACACACTGGATTTCATGCAGTCTGTCATTGATGTTAAACCCTATTGAGTCAAGTCATTGTCTCCAAATGTCCCTCAGTGCCAGTTCATCCACTGGGATCTAGTTTAGAGTCTGTCATTTTATGAATATCAACTCTCCCTCACCTAGCAGTAAACAGCTCCCAATAGTTCTTCAGCTAAGGTTGGGTCCTGTTGTCTCATTCCACAGTTCTGTGCTGGGGTCATGGATCTTGCACACGTTGACACTGTTGCTGTAGGTTCAAATGGGCAAGGTCTTAGGAACTTGTAAGACTTCATTTCAGTATAGCCATGCATTCTCCTCCCCTCTTCCTTAGCTCTTACAGTCTTTCTTTCCCCTCTTCTGCGATGTGAGTGAAGTTTAATATAAGAGACATGTTTAAGGAGGATGCACACTCTGCAGACTCGTTTTGCCATCTGTGTCCTTTTGTGTTACTGTAGCTCCTTTGTGTAGGGAGCTTAGTCGATGAGAGTTGAGACATGCATTAGTATTCTCTCTAGCCCTTGTTCAGTGTTCCATGAGCCTTACATATAGAGTTTCAGTTGTACACGTATCAACTAGGATCGACATTTCACAGACAATCTCTGTGTGTGACCAGTTGTGGAACTCTGTAATAGTCACCCTTGGTTGCAAAAGAAAACTTGTCTGATAAGAAATGACTGGCATACTTACCTGTAAATATAATGATCCATATTTAGCACATAGTAAGAAACTACATTTGTCTAGGGATGTGACAGCCTTGGAGTTTTTTCTAAGTTCCACGACCGCTCTAGCCATGTGTATTTGACTATGTTTATACTACCACAGATAAGTCTCTGTTAGTGAGTGGTCTGTAAATACAAGATAAAAGTGCCAGTACTGTCCCAGTATAGTTTTGCTCTGCTGACCATTGTGGAGGTTTTTAGGCGTTAAAGGTGGGACTGGATCATTGATTGATGTTCTCCCTTTGCAACTTGCATAGTGTTCTTCAAAACTATGAGAGCTAGCCTTCAGAGATGTGGCTTCCATGTCAGTTCCAGCTCCATTGTTGTAAATCCTGTGTCAAATATGTCCCGGCTTTAGCTGGAGACTCTTACCTTCAAGTTCTGGGAGAAAACAAAGACAGTGTCAATAGCCTGTATAATTTTGTAGTGGGGTAATAATGAAAAAAAGTTATGCCAAATTTTTAGTTCTATGTGCTGATCTGTGCCTATAATCCCAATACTTAGAAGTCTAAGGTACTCTTTTAGACTACTCTGGCCAACAAATCAAAAGGAAGTTTCTACTGCCTGGCACTGATTCTTGTTATATAGCCTTCAGTCATACACATGGATTCATGTAGAGATGTTGTATGTGTAATTTTTCAGTAGGTTTTTGAGCTAATATGTTTCTCTCTGTTTTTCACACCAGCTAGGCCTTATCTCTCCTTATCATTTTTGACGTGGAGGTTTACCTTAAGACTCAGCCTTCTCACAAAGCTTCAATAAAACATTGGCAGAAAAAAAAGACTCTTAACCTTCTACTTTTTAAAGTAATTATGATGGCTATGCATTTCCTTTTTAATTCCTTACATTAGTGGTATCTTTGAATTTTTTGGCAGTTTCTTGGTGTGTAGCCTAGGCTGTCTTCAAACATAATCCTCTTGCCTTAGACTTCTAAGTATTGGGATTATAGGCACAGATCAGCACATAGAACTAAAAATTTGGCATAACTTTTTTTCATTATTACCCCACTACAATTTTTCTTACTGACTTTAAAAATTTTAACTTACATTTTAAATGTAAAAATAATAAAAAATTCAATTATTTTTATTACAAAATGATAACAAAAAGTCACACAAATAAACGTGTAGCTTAACAAGATGGTATAGGAGAACCATCCTCTTCAGTAAAAGTAAGCAATTGGTACCTTCAGTACTAAGGTGTCATTTTCCTTCTGTTTAATGCACAGAGAAAACAAAATTAAATAATGGAATACTGCAGATGTGATATAAAAATTTTCAAACATCAACCTACTTAGTTTCCTCAGGAGAAACTGAGAATCACATAAGAAAATGGATAACATCTAGCTGCCTGTTTTCCTGGAAATTTTAAGATAGAAAAGAAATTTTATATTGCTATCTGATTGTGGTGGTTTGCATGAGATTGTCTCCCATTGGCTCCAACTATTTAGAAATTTTTTCCCCAGTTTGTGGCCATGTTTTGGAAGGTCTTAAGATTGTGGCTGCTGGGGGCAGGCTTAGAGAGTTCTTAAGCCTTTCTGGATGTCCAGTTGGTCTCTTCTTCCTGTGCCTGCTTGCAGATGTGAGCCTCTGCTTTCTGCTCCTACTACAACCACATTCTACCATCATCCTTCCCCACCATGATGGACTCTAAGTCCCCTGGAACCGAAAGCTCGATAAAATCTTCTTTTTATAAGTTCCCTTGGTCAATGTTTCTATAATAGCAACAGAATAGGAACCGAGACTCCTAGTTGTTAGAGTCTTCCATGATTTAGTTACTATCTGTGCAATTGAATAATATGCTATTCTTAAATTTTCCAGAACAACCAAGCAACTGGAATGTGATCCCTACTTTGTTGTGTGATTTTTAATTTCTCTTCATAAAGTTTTACCATCCAGGACATGGGACCTTCAGAAAAAAAATCAAATGATAACATCTGTATCTGATGAACCTCAATGTAATCCTGTGCTTTTCCAAAATGATAATCTCTCCTTGAATCTGAACTCATTTAGAGATTGGCTTCCTCACAGAATACAGCACAAGATATTTCAGGATTTCTAGGGATGGTTCAAAAGAATTTTTGCAGCATCCATCTGGGCCTCTTGGAATTCTTCTCTTGAAACACAGCCATCAGGCTGTGAGGAAGCCCTATGTAGGGTGTGGCCCCTGGCCAACAGGCTCAGATGAGTTCCAGCAGAGAGCTCCTACCCATTCGACAAACATGCCAGTGAGCATCTTATACATTCCTCCAAACCAGCTGGGCTTCGTGGGGTTTCAATGAACCCACTTCAGGGAGCTCTGCCAACACTATAAATTTGCTAGATGAAAACACGTTGGTTTTACTTTAAGCTATTAAATTCTGGGATGATTCATTTATTGAGATAGATTAAATCAACATGCACTTCTTGGGTTTATTTCTGAATCAACATAAAAATAAGACAAAGAGGCCGGGCGTGGTGGCGCACGCCTTTAATCCTAGCACTTGGGAGGCAGAGGCAGGCGGATCTTTGTGAGTTCAAGGCCAGCCTGGTCTACAGAGTGAGTTCCAGGACAGCTGGGACTACAGGGAGACCCTGTCTCGAAAAGACCCAAAAAAAAAAAAATAAGACAAAGAAGAAGAATGGTAAAACCAGAATACTATGCTGATTTCAGTACTGGATAGCTTGGGATTAGTCTTAGTTCAAAAATCACATTGCCTTTCCTGAAAACCCTGCATTTGTCTACTTGAAGAAAAATTGAATTGGATGCAGACCACTGTCCCCCAAGAGTTCAGGCGAAGAATGAGAAGACTGGCTTAGGCATACTCGAATCATTTAATAGATTAGACACGTTCTTTAGACACGCATAGGTCAGTGACAGCTATTACCAATCAGGTAGTACACTACTAGTTGTATAGAGAAACTAGAGTATTCTGTGAATTTGGTAATACAAAGACAATACCTCCTTGGGAAAATTTGGGAAGTGAGCCAGGTGTAAGGGAATATGCCTATGGCTCCAGTGTTTGTTTGGGAAGCAGAATCAGGAGGGTCACTTCTGGTTGAAATTTAGGGCCAGCAATGGTCTACACAGAGATTTCCAGGAGAGCCAGGTTAAAAAAAAAAAGATTAAAAAAAAGTCAGAAAAAAGAAAGCAGGAAATGTGTTGAAGACATTGTACTCTCACACTGAGGATAATTAAAGCAACTATTTTGTTCAAATATAATTTGTTCCAGGGTCTGACTCTGTACCTTAATAGGAAAATGTGTTTGGCTTCTCTGAGCTTCAGTTGTCTCATCTGGAAAATGTAGATGATAAGTAATGCCACTTAATTTATTTTGTCTGATGCATAAAAACTTAGAAACATGTGTATATTATTTGATATAGGAATATCATCAACATATTTGTTATTTGAAAGGAAAATTAAAGGTGAAATACACTAGGCCTTGTTAGGTATTGGTTTCATTTATTTTTTCCTTAATTATACTTTCCTTATGAAGGTTGTGATTATAATTAAGGTAGGAATGCATTCCTGGATCAGAGATTGCAAAGTGAAAGTGGAAGATTTCAATAGGTTAATACCTTGATTCAGAAAGTTATTTGAATAAAATATACTGATTCCAACATCTAGACCACCAGAATGCCTAAGACTATTAACACTTCTTAATAGATGAGGCTATCAGAGACCAGAAATGCAATCAGTAAACATATTATAAAAGGTCTAATTTTGTAGTATGCATGTGTTTGTTCCTGTTTGTGTTTGTGCATGTGTGATGTGTGGTATGTGTGTGTGTGTGTGTCCATTGCATGTGCAGAGGGCAGAGGAGAATGCTGAATGTCTTGCTCTGTCACACTCCATTGCGTTCCCTTGAGACAGGGTCTCTCATTGGACCAAGTGTTCTCCATTCTTCACTTAAGCTTACTCACCATCTAGCCCTAGAAACCCCATGCCTCTCTATTTGCTCATCGCTGGGGTTATAGGCACATGAAGCCACATCCAACACCTATGTTGGTGCTGGTGGTCCACACTCAGGTTCTCATGCTTTTTTTTTAATGGGAAGAAAGGATTATTCCACTTACAAGTCCAGATTACAGTCCATCACTACTAAGAAGTCAAGGCAGCAGTCCATGACCCAGACTCATGTAAAGGTGCTGCCTACATTTAGGCTGGGTCTTCCCACATCAATTAAGATAATCAAGTTGCCTGGTATGGTGGCACGTACCTTTAATTCTAGCATTTGGGAGGCAGAGGCAGGAGGATCTGTCTCAAAAAGAAAAGAAAAGAAAAAAAAAAGATAATCAAGTCACACCTACAGGTTGAAGTAATCTATATAATTCCTTATTGAGACTCTTCCCCAGTAATTCTAGACTGTTTCAAGCTGACAATTAAAAGTAACCATTGCAGTGTGGAAAGTATCACTCCATACTTAACCCAATCACACCCTAGTTATGTTAATGTGGATCTCAACTTCTTTCCTACCCTGATGCTGGGGAACAGACAGAACATCTGATGGGCATACGCATATACTAGCAGCTTGATCTTGGGCTTTTGGTATGTATATCTCATGTCAGGAAATGGTAGCACATGAAATATAAATGGACCACAGAAAGCTGTGAGAATATCATAGATGCACTCTCACAAAGAAATTGTAAGATGCCCTATTATTTTCCAGAGGGAGAGAGAGCACAGACAAATAAATGACTAGAAATGGAAGAGAAAATCAGCAAGTAATGGGATGGCCTTCTACATGAGAGTCTTTGTTCAGGAAATCCGTAATACTCACCTTCACAGATTAATCTTCAGCGCAGAGTACCTTGCACACCCTCAGGGCTTAATATACATACCTGGTGATATTAAGTCACTCCTGATGAATCCAGTGCCCTTCTTAGTGTGGGTCCTGGTGGTTATTTGTAAACTGTCAAGATATGTCATGTAACTCGCCTTTACGGTAGATTCCAACTGCCAAGTTCTTTCTGGGTCTACCCTGGGAACACAAGCCTAGAGCTAACGTTATTTCTGAGAGTACTCAATACTTGTTGAATGAATGCATGGACAAATGCCTTCAGAACTGAGTGAAATAGCTCTGAAAATTGGTTTAAATTGCACAGGCTTTTTTTATTTGCAATTTTTTGAGACAGGGTCTCTCTTTAGCTCCAGGAAGTCTACAACTCACTATGTAGACCAGGCTGGCCTCCATCTCATAAAGATCTGCCTGCCTCTGCCTTCCAAATGCTGGGATTGAAGGTGTGTGCTGCCTCTCCTGGCCATGCATGGGCTTTTTATTTGTCTTTCTACCTTTTAAAAAATATTTTATTGAAGTTTTGTGCATTTAGTACATTTCTCAATCTACTTTAGACTAATTCCCCCTTCCATGCCCCCCCACCTGAGTTTGTGCATTCTGCCATATATGTCTTGCATCTTTTTCTCTGACTTTTAAAAGTTTTTCTATGCAGGGGTTTACTGTTTGGGGCAGAAGTTACTTTGACTCAGTCCTTTTGTTATTGTTTCCTCCAATTTGTATTGCTCCAAATATGCATATATATGTCACACATATACCAAAATTATAGTGTCTGGAAATAAACCATAAGTTAACTCCAAAACATGCTTAGGAATTCACATTTTCCTTTTAATTTTATAGTGCTCTAAAATATGCATACATACCCTCCACCCATATACCACAATTACAAATTATAAAAATAAGTAGTCATTTGATTCTAGAGCCTGTTAAAGAATTCACATTATAACAGCATAGTTGCCTTCAGATAAAAAGAAATATATCATTAACTTTTCTCAGCTTGCCTTTCAACTAGGGATTTGGTGCTAGCATCCACAAATGAGGGATTCCATTCCTCATTTGTTTTTCTGGGACTGTGTTACTTCACTTAGCATAATGGCTTCAAGTTCCATCCAGTTACCTGCAGAGTTCATGATGTCATCTTTCTTTGCTACTGGACAGAACTCCACTGTGTAGATGTATCACATTTTCTCTATCCACTCATCAGGGGGTTATGCATCACTGGGCTTATAGGCACGTGAAGCTGCATCCACCTTCTGTGCAGGTGCTGGTGATCCACATTCAGGTTCTCAGGCTTTTGCAGCAGACATATACTTTTATCCTTTGAGCCATCTCCGCAGCCCTGCAGTCTTTTATTTCTCCATCTACAAATTTGTTCATAAGTTTAAAAGTTCAGGTCAATTTCCATGATGCTCAATGATCTACTTTCAGCTACTATTTATAAACTTATTCTCAATTAATAACACTTAGGTGCTTTGTTGATGTGAGTTTTATCACCAGAGTAAGGCACTCAAAGATGTCAGATAATGGGAGCTGGAGAGATGGCTCAGAAATTAAGACCACTGAACGTTCTGCAAACTCAGTTCAATTCCCAGCATCCATATGGCAGTTAATAACTGTCTATAACTCCAGATCCAAGGGATATGACATAATTTTCTGACCTCCATAGGCATTGCACAACATGGGTGTACCTACATGCATCTAAGCAATACACTCCTGCACATAAAAAAACAAAAATAAATTTAAAATGATGTCAAATAATTTCACTAAAGCCTCTATTGCATATACATAGCTTTCTTTTTTTCTCCTTAATTTTTATTGAGCTTTTGTACATTTCATACAACATTTCTTAATCAAATTTAGACCTGTTCTCCCATCCTTACCCCCCTCACTAGAGTTCATGCATTCTACCATATATGTTAAGTTCCATCTTGCATCTTTTTCTCAGTATTTTTTAACTTTTTTGATACAGAAGTTTACAGTTTTGGTCAGTTCTTTGATCAAGTCTTTTTTGTCATTGTTTTTGNTATATATATATATATATTCCATACATATACACAAATTACAAACTCTTAAAATAAACTCTAGGTTAATTCCAAAACAAGTTTAGAGTGGAACTCTTTACCAGTGACCCATATGAAAAAGGTTCAACATCCAGAAGTCACTTTTTTTAAAATGTTCAGGGGTTCACACTTTTGTCAGTTTTCAGAATATTTCACATCTGACCATTTATAGCTGAAATATCAAATTATATCACTTTTTCTGCCTTAATTAAGGAATTTTGTGTGTTTCAGAGTGTCAAACAGGGTGTCACAGATCCTTCAGATGGAATGGGGGTGGGAAGAATTATGCCTCTGGGTTTTTGAGCTATTAGATATTTGGGCACCTTACATCGACTTAGGAGGATTCTTATCAGCCTTAGGATGCTAGTGCTAAACTAAAAGAGTGAGGACACTTATGGAGCAGATGAGAGGACTGTTCCAGATGGCACATTAAAGACAATAACTTTCCCAATGCCACTGAGCAACTTAGCTTCACTATACAAATATACACATTCTTGAGAGAAAAAAAACCACACAAATCTTTCAGTTTATCAGGCAAATGAAGAGATTAAGCATCCAGTTTATTTGGACCTTTGTAAATACTGTGATCTCTTTGTATAGGTAATATAGTAGTGAATAACAATTGGTTTAGAATTGTTTCTGTTATGTCTACATGGATAGAGAAACAAGTCACTATTGGGGAAGTGGTGGAGAAAAGAGTGTGTATCCATGTGATATAGGAAGTAGGGTATTATTTCTTGAAACCAGTGAAAAATATTGTGATCAAAATTGTTGAGATCCAAATGAAAACTCAGGGATAATAACCCAAAGCAGACCACTGCGTCATGAATGACACCTGCCGGACAGGAAGATTAGTGGATTAAAGCTACACTTTTATGTACCCCCTCAGACAAATGCATAAAATATTTATAGAGACATTCTAAAGAGTATCAGCCTATCAATAGCCATTAAAAGTGAAAAGCAATATGGACAGGACAGACATTTGTGAATTTCATAACATGGTGCTTTCGTAAAGTTGTTCTTTGTTTGCTCAGTAGTGTTTATTAGATTGCTACAAAGAGTTGGACATAGTAGGGTGCCTGCAGGCAGGAGGAAAGCTGTCCATCACTTAAGAGTTTCAAAAGGTAGATTTAAAAACACATGGTAAAACATTACACTACAGGAATGCATCTACCTACATGTAAGCAATGCACTCATACTCATAAATTTTTTAAAAAATTAAAAAAGATGGCAAGAGGTTGGGAAGATGACTCAGTGGTTAAGAGCACTACCTGTTCTTTCAGAAGACCCAAGTTCGATTTCCAGCACCCACATCATGACAGCTAATAACTGTAACTCCAGTTCCAGGGGATCTGATGCCCTCTTCTTACCTCGGTGGGCATTGCATGACTTGAGGGCACTTACATAATTGCAGACAATACACCCAAACACATAAAAATAATAATACAAAAAGATGGTAACATATGAACTTAATAGATAGTACCTATTTATGCCTTAAAGCCTCATGAATGTTCCAGAGAATTTTAAAGGGAAGACCCTTTATATTTGCAATCAGACCATTTTCTGGATGCCAACAAAAGTTCATGTTTCCAGAAAAAGTTAGTTTCACAAATGTTTTAAAAATCATAGTCCTCTTATACCTTCACATATATGTGACACACACAATATAGATAACATATGGTATATGTAAATATATGTATGCATATGTAAAATCTCTCATATGGCTTGCTTGTATCTGGCTTGTTCTGAGCTTCAGTCCACACTGCTCCATGTCCTCTTTCCTTTGGGAAACCTTTTCTTTCTTAGATCCAGCTCTTTCATAATGGTATTCTGTGGCAAAATACCTGGCCCTCAAAGGACCAGTGTTGCATTGATGCACTGTCCCTTAGATTGGGAGAAGGGAAGGAGGATGTACAGAGAGGGACATAGTGGAGTTGAGAGTAACAGAATGAATTTGGACCCATATACCTGCTTTCACTTAACTTTCAAGCTGTGTGCTGAATTTGGTAAATTTTTACAGAATTTTTCCTCAAGAGATCACATATTTGACAATTCCCCAATTGTGAATACATTTTAAGGAAGCCTCCCTCACTACTGAGCTCTTGGGCCCCTTTTAAATGAGATATAACTTGGTACAGAAGTGTTCTTATGTGTCTTATGATTCAGAAGAACTTTGGGAGAGAGTGTTGTACAAGTCCATATAGTTGACTATGTGAAGTCTGCTTTTAAGTAATTTATGCAGTTATTCAAGGAATCAAAATAATTATTAAAAAGACATGAATGAAATAACAATTTCATTTTATTTTAAACTGTAAATATTTTATTTTGTTTTTGAAACATGTTTTAAAATATTTTATTTTTCATGTTTTTAATACTTTATTTTTGAGAAATTCATACAAGAATGTTGTCTTGGCATCAGTTCTGTCCTTTGCAGGCTCCTTTATACCTCGAATATACTTTTGAATGATGATGTTAAGTATTATTATCTGAAAGCACCCCTGATGAATTTTTTAAAAATTAATAATTTCTAAATGGCTAAAAATCAGAGTTACTATGAAAAAAATCATATCTACGCTGATAAAGTTAGAGGAACAAACATCTGTAGTCTGTGTTTGTAATGGAAGGGGAGATTTAATTTCAGTTATATGTTTGTGAAGATAAGAAGGAACATCTTTTTCCATTGAAGTTCATCTTACTCTGAATTATGTCATGGATCTCCTTAGGTGATACCTAATTTTTAAGCTTACTGTGTTACCTTTTTATTAATGGGTAGAATTTGACCCTTATGTGGTAGTTTGGTATAAGAGAATTTGCATATCTTTAATCCCAGCACTCTAGAGGCTGAGGCAGAAGGGAAAGGGTGCAGCAGTGGGGATACTGCTCTGAGGCCCATGTGGCTCTGCTATCGAACATCACCATGAAAGGTTCAGATTCAAGAAGTAAAAGGTTGTCCAGGCATGGTGGCACACACCTTTAATCCCAGCACTCCCAGCACTCAGGAGGCAGAGGCAGATGGATCTTTGTGAGTTCAAGGCCAGCCTGGTCTACATAGTGAGTTCCAGGACAGCTGGAGCTACAGGGAGACCCTGCCTCAAAAAGACCAAAAGAATAAGGAGGAGGAGGAAGAGGAGGAGGAGGAGGAGGAGGAGGAGGAGGAGGAGGAGGAGGAGGAGAGCAGCATGAACTGAAAAATGAGCAATAACTCAGGAGGTTAATATGCCATAGGAGAGCAGGAGTAGTGTAGACATGCACGTAATTACCTGAATATATCAATAAACAAATTTGCAGAAAGACAGTACCATCAAATATTGAAGCTGAGTGGAGTCTGGTGGTGAAGTCCTCTAACCCTAGTCACTTCAGAGGATGAGGCAGGTGAATCTCAACTTCAGGGCAAGCCCGGGCTGCAGAATAAGTTACAAGCCAGTTTGTGCAGCTTGTCTCAGTGTAAGGGCCAGCCTGGGCTACATCAGTGAGTTCTATGCTATCTGGGGATATATGGCAATAGCTTGTCCAAGAAAACCAAAAGGAAAAAAAAATCCTGCTGGGCGTGGTGGCACACACCTTTCATCCTAGTACTTAGGAGGCAGAGGCAGGAAGATCTTTGTGAGTTCAAGCCCAGCCTGGTCTACACAGTGAGTTCCTGGCCTCAGGAGCTACAGAGAGACCCTGTTTCGACAAGACTGAAAAAAAAATCCTGGGCAGGTAGAAATGGAGTTAAGTAGAAAAAATCTTTTGAGTCTTGCAACATTGATTACAGATGGTGAACAGAGATTCTAAAAGAGTTGCTCTAGCTTCAATTCTGCTATAAACCATCTAGGTTACTTTGGGCAATGAAATTTACTTCTCAGGTCTCAGATCTCATCAGGAAAATAAGGAAATTGGACCAGCTGAGCTCTGAGGTACTATTTTGATTTCACATCCTATTATTCTAAGAATCTTTTACCTGGTTCCATGTCACTCATATTTATTCCTGTATGATATTAAACAAGAACAGAAAAATGTCATATCGTTTGCCAAGCTATTTCCCCAGGATATGCTTCACTTCGGAATTTACCTTTCTTTTTCCTCCAGGAATAAGAACATTACCTGAAACAAATGTTCTTTGCCTTGAATGAAGATATTTGTCAGCTAAAGTAGACTTTGCACAAACTTGAGAGGAAAGCGGGCTTCTGTTAAATGAGCTGTTTGGGGGCTAGCCGAAGTCTGCCTCTCCTTCATTGGTTGCTTTTTTTGTTATTTGAAATTCAAGAGAAAGTTTTGTCATAGCCTGACTTCTCCGGTGAAGAATTCTTAAGGGAAACCATAAGTCATAATAATAATTACAATACTAAGGGAGTAGACTTGAACCAAACAAAATTAGTGCACTGTACTGCTTTCCCTGTCATTTTAAACAAGACTCAGGAAACATCCCTGGGGAAGTGCCAGTGCCGATAGTCCAAACTGAGGCTCTCAAAACCATAGGAAACCTCTAGTGTTCTCTCTAGTGTTCCAACAGCTAGGATTAGGTATTTTTAAAACCTAGGGAGAATGAAGAATATAACCATGTTAAACCTCAAATATTGGACAATATACAGGGTTTGGGAGCTGTCTCTTTGGCTCTTTCTGAAATGAAACATGAGATCAAATGATTAATAAAGAGGCGAAGATCTTTTCTTAGCGCTTCACAAATGTAGAAGTTGAGAAGAAGAAAATGCATACTTCAGAGTAATATAAAATTAAAGGGAAAAACAACAAAAAAGACTTGTTCAAATAACTGACTGAAACGGTAAACTTCAGCCCCAAACAGTAAACTTCTGCATCGAAAAATTAAAAAAAAGACTGAGAAAAAAAAATGCAAGACATGTACAGCAGAAGCACAAGCTCTGGTGGGGTGGGAGCATGGAAGGGCGAATGGGCCTAAATTTGATTAAGAAATGTGTGAAATGAGTAAAAGTTCAATAAAAAAATTAAGACATAAACAGTAGCCTCACAAGATACTTGCAACTTCTTTAAGCTTCAAGGAATTGTGTCCCGGGCTTCTAATTACTCCTGTTTTGGTCCTCACAAATAACTGGGCTAAGACTCTGAGAGGAAAGGCTGCTTTGAGTCTCATTACTCACTCTTTGTTGGAGGCCAGATGTTATTTCCAAAAATCATACAAAGTTACCAGAAAGTCCTTCCGGATTCAACCCTGCACAGTGCAAATCTTCCTCCTTCGAAGTTGCCATCACTTATTACTTTCCATTTTCCTTTGAGTCTTTCAATAAGACTATTGGAAGACAAATCCAGCCACACAGTTTCTTGTAAATAGCAGACATGTAAGAAACATTTATAGAAAAGATAAAGTTTCTAGTCCCAGACATCTGGTCTCCAGATTGGCATGTGAGGATGTTGTCATTCCTTCTTATCAAATAGGAAAAAGCAAAGCAAACTGAAGAATAAACAGTTCTTTTTGGATCTGTCAGAAACATGACAAGAAAAAAAACTTCACCCCAAAGAGAGACAGGCAAATATAAGTAGTCAAGATTTACCAGAGTAGAGATATCCTAAGGAAGCACTATTGATGCATATCTAGAAGTTTCATGCTGGCATGTCTGAGAACTAACAACTTCAGATGGCTGGATCAAAGGGGGACTCTACTATTGTGGGTTTTGGCATTGGAATTCGGTCAGGATTTGACAGTGAATGTCAGAGGGAAATATCTCTGTGTGTCAGCATGGACGGAGGGAGAAAAGAACCGTATTGTAATATGTCAGAGCATGCTCTTCTTTACCAGTCCTACTTCCAAGAAAAGATATGATATATGTGCAGCAACTCTAACTCATTCGCTATTATCAGACCCTTATGGACTTGGAGGTAAGGGACTCTAAACCCTTAGCTATCTTGCTTCACACAAGAGAGGTATGTTAGAGGAAAGAAGAAGCTCTTATGAAGTGGATGCCCTCTGGCACAGGCTCAGCACCATGCTGAGCTTAAATCATTACTCTATGAAGGCCTTCTTCCTCTCGTATTTTACTGCCATCATCAAAGTCATATGAGCATGATTTTTTAAAAGCCTAGCCTATTATGTGAACTTTTTAAAAGAAATAAAACCAATTTATTCTACTTAACTAACAGGAACACACAGCTAGCTTAAGGAAGCCAGTCCCACACTTGTCCAGTCCTAAACTCTGGATATGAAACGTTATATATGTAAAACTGTAAGTGATGGTCCAATGATTCAGAGTGATCATTATAACTGTATAGAAGTCCACTGAGGTATATAGGGTTTGTTATATTGAGCTTTCAATAAAATGAAAATTACAAAGCATACTAAAAAGCAAACCATGATTGGTAGGGTGAGAGCTGGCATTAGAATCAGGGTCAGATAACATGGAATATGCCAGGATTATCAGACTAGGAATTTAAAACAGTGATTTGTATGCTATTGGCTATGATGGAAAAAAAATCTAGAAAACAGAAAAGATGCATAGTATTAGCACAGAGATGGAAATTCTAGAAAGGTTTAAAAGAGGAATGGTACATTAATATTCAAAGTTCTGACAATAAGTAACTGTGAATGCTCAGCCCTAGATGGGACATCTATGTCACCATGTCCCCAAGACTCAAAGGACATGGCAGAAGATGGGGCAGAATGGAGGTTGAAGCCAGATGATAGGGACGGAGGCTGTGAAATGTCCTCTGGACATGACGTGGTGGTTGCACACATGAGTTCACAGGCTCTGTCATTATATAAACAAGGCCTCCACAAGGTCAAGCCAGTGAAGAAGTCCAACACTGAAGGAGGAGGGATCTGGGGGCCCCACCCACACCTGATGAGCTATCGGCAGTTGATGACTGCTGGGCACGGGAGAGTGACTTGTTTTTACATGTTTCCCCACGGGTAGATTCCCCATGCCTCAGTGGGCAAACCTTCTCCCCTTTGGAGTATTATTATTATTAATTGTATGCAGTGGGTTAAAAATTGTATAATTGCTGTCTTCTTTTAGATCTCGGACTTCCTTGTTTATAAGGTCCTTAAGTTCCCTCAACTCCTTAATTTCTCTAATCATATTCATAAATGTTCTTTTGATATCTGTATCCTGAGTTAAATACAAGAGGTCTTCATTAATTAGAGGGTACTTGAATAGGGTTATTAGTGTTTGGTGGAGATCCACCTAAGTTTTTCTTTCATTGGTTGAACTTTAGGTATTGGATAGGCTTGGTTAGAAGTGGTTCCAATGTGAAGCCTAGGTGCTTATTGAGCCAACAGTGATGTTGGTTATATTCTTCAGGTGTTTGTTGACATTCTAATTGATGCAAAGGTGTGGACACTCTAGGCTTCAAAATATCAACTATATCCTAACACTGTACAGACCAACACCCCTCACCCAATCAGCAAAGAGTTTGCCCAATGGACTAAGCCACACACAACACCCAAGCTGGCCCAAACCCCGCAGGTCTGTGAAACATGCATCCCCCAAGGGCCCCAGGCACTCTCAGTCCTGTGGGCTGAAAGGTCACAATGCTTCCCCTGCAATGCAGCCAGAGTTCCCCACATCCTAGTCGGGTGAACAGCAAACACCCACCCAGTGAGATATACTCACCGAACCACCATATACCACCCTTAACAATGATAAATTGCGGAATGAAATTACAAAAGATATAGAAACACTGAGGAAAATTCAAGTAGAAATGAAGAAAGAAATGCAACATTCCACAAACAACTTCAAAAAGATGGGAGAAACTTAATAATAGAATGGATGAAGTAGAAAATAGAATGTCAAGATTGGAAGACAATATGGAAGAATTGGATAAATCAAGTAAAGATTATGAAAATTTTAATAAAACACAAGAATGGAATAACCAGGAACTGTGGGATACTATGATAAAGACCAAACCTATGAATTATAGGGATAGAAAAGGAAGAAGTCTTACAGGATGGTGATATGGCCCAGGTCTCCAACAAAATTTTAGAGGAAAATTTTCCCAAATTAAAGCAAGAGAAACCTATACAAGTATTAGAAGCATATAGAACTCCAAGCAGACAGAACCAGAAAAGAAATTCTCCATGCCATATCATAGTAAAAACACTAGATGTTCAAAGCAAAGAAAGGATACTGAGGGCATAAAGGATAAAGAAAAGCAACAATTTACATACAGAGAAAAACCTATCAGGAGTGCAGCTGATTTCTCAATGGAGACAATGAAAGCCAGAAGAGCCTGGTTTAAAATATTCCCTGTTTTAAAAGACTCTAAATGCAACCCAGAGTACTTCATCCAGCAAAAATATCTACTGTAATTGAAGGAGAAAGGAAAATGTTCCATGATATAAACAAGTTGAAAATATTCCTCTCCAATAAGCCATACCTGCAGAGAATACTTAAAGCAATACAAAGAGCAGAGGGCAGGGACGACTATAGCCAATCAATACCAGAAAACAAATGATAAAACAATTATGGAAATAAAAACCTAGGGTAAGAATGTACTAGAAACCAAATGATTGGAAGTACTCTAATTCTCTCAACAACAGTTTTAAATATCAATGGAATGAAATCTCCAATTAAGAGACAGAAACTAGTATAATGGATTAAGAAACAAAACCCAATACGGGTCTCCTTGAGTCAAGAAAGACTCCACCGTCAGCATCAGCTGCACCTCACCTGCCTGGAAATACTGTGCAGCAGAGGCAGCCATATGCCTGTATATCCCAAATCTAATTGGCTATTGGCTCTCTCCTTGGAGGAATAACCCACGGCTGATGCCACAAGCTTACACCCTCTACAGGTTAGGAGATGCTATAAGCCACAGTAAGACCCTGTCATATTTAACAGGAAAAAAAATGTAATTCATGGATTAACATACCATCCAAACATATGTGTCTATACCAAAGTAACCTACCATAACTATTAGTGCTGTTTAAATACCTATATACCTAATTGCTTGTGCTTCATTAGTAGGATCGAAAGGTTATTCCTGGTTTTTATTTTTTGGCGATGTGTTTAGGGGAACTGCCCCTCGGCTGGATGGGCATAAATATTGCAAAGTTTATTAGAAAATAATATACTTGTACTGGATTGAAGTGAGTAAATATTTCTAGAGTGTAATTGTATAAATATTAGCCAGTTTACTAATGGTCTAAATGGGGTAATAACCACACAGGGTTGTGGTTTGTTTGTGGTCCATTCCTGGCTTGTACTGGACTTTCAGTTGTAGATTTGGATTAAAGGGGCATAGACAAGTAATTGTTTACATTTGACTACTGAAGATATTTTTTGTTCTCTGTCTATTATGCAAATATTACTTTTGATTATCTGTTCTGCCCATTTCTTTTTTTTTTTTCAAGACTTCTTAGAAAGGATGTTCTGCCCATTTCAAGATAATTTGACTCAAGGAAAGCTAGGTTTACTTCCCTGAAGTAGTGTCTCCCAGAAGGAGACAGTTTGGAGGGACTTGGTAAATTTTTTCAGCTTAATTCAGGTCAACACATATGTTCCCTGTTATTGGAAAAGTACAGACCAGGATATGGGGTTTGGGAACATAAAGAGAATACTTATGTTTGTAGTAAATCATTTGTATTTAAGATATGCCTAAAATTGTTTAAATTTCTCTCGTAGGCTTTGCCTGCTTACCCTCTGGTGTTAAATTTCTTCCAGTTAATGTTTGTGCAAGACTTCTTAGGCTTTTCTTCATGTTTTTTCCAAATATGATACAGTAACTTAAAGTACCAGATTGGTGTAACTTAACTTTTTGGATCTTTAATGCCCATATCTAAGGCCCATACCAATTTGGCCAAGGGATTTAAGGGACAATTTTGTTCCTTGCCCTTTGAGGTCAATTGACCCCAGGGGATTTTGTACGAGGGCATCTCTTAAAATGTTCTGCAATTGTGGGTCACCAGGCTTCCTGGACAGGGAGGTCTTGGAGATCCACCAACAGAACCCTAGCCAGTGTCCAGTCTATATGAAGGAAGCTCAATATAGAGGAAAGTCACCTTGTGCTCCAAAGGGAAGCCCAGTCTATCAAGACCTGACCTTGTCCTCAGTAGATGGAACTGGTTAAGAATGGCCAGAAGGAGCCAGGCACTCTACCCCAGCCCCAAAAACCTGAGTGTCCCCTGATGACCAGAACCTCAAATGACCTTAAGAAAACAATGTTTAGCTAATCTGGGCTAATTGTGTGGAATTAAGCACCAAAAAGGAAAGTATAACCAAAAGATAAATAGTCAATATATTTCTTTTAAAGCCAGAAAATTTGTGCCTACACACATTGGGTGTAAAGTTACAAAAAATAATGTTAAACAGGCATAAAAACGTTAGATCTTGGTCTTGATTAATAGATTAAGGTCACCTACAGGAAAAGGACAAGTTCACTATTGTTGTTAATTAATGCTCAATAATAAAATTTCCTCTTTCTTTCTAGCAACTAAGTGGAAACTCATATCTTGACTATTAAAAAGCCTGAAAAGCAGATCCTGAGTCCAGACATCATGGCCAAATGAACAGAAGGAGAAACCTACTAAATGGATGCTTTGAAACCCCCCGTCAAGAAATTTTGATGGACTTTTAAGTTAGACATTGGAATTCGCCCTGTTCTTACCTCTCCTGGCCCCAAAGTACCCCTGCCTTCATTTTGCTTTCATGGGCACCAGTCAAGGATTGTTTTCCCTTTATGGTTAGGCATGGGGGTTTTTCAGATTGACTCTCTGAATGGGAGATACCCCAGATTCCACACCGAATGTCCCTTTTCATCATGGAAGAAGTCAGAGCAGTTGGAGTCCTGATTCCCTTCTGGCTATTGGGGTGACCCCTCTCAAAGGGTAACATAGCTAAACATTAGCTAGAAATTGATTAGGCAGTTTAGGGATGAGACATCCCAAATTAGCCAGACTTTCTCAGCTGAGAACTCAAGGCTTCCTGGACCAGTCAGTAAACATATATCCTTCTGGTAGCCTTGAAAGAGCAGGAAAATAAGAAAAAAAAGAAAGAGAGAAGGGGAAAAAAAGAGAAGTACATACCAAGCCTGCAGATTCTTTATTTCACCAGAATAAGAAATGGAAATCTAACCCCCTTATTTTTTGTTCTTATTGCTTTGTTTTGTTATTGTCATTTTGGATTTGTTCTGTTTTCCTGTAGAAAAACAAAAAGAGAAAAAGTGTGCACCACCATGCCTGGCTTGTTTTATAAATTTTTATTTATTCATTTATTTTAGTATTTTTTGTTGTTGCTGTTAAAAGGAGGAAACATATATATATATATATATATATTAGATGACCAGTATGAGTATAACTCACTTTTGACAAAATTTAATCTCTTTTTTTATGTTTAGGAGTTCACATTTCTCCCTTTAATTTTATATTACTCTAATATATGAATACATATCCTCCATACATATACCACAATTACAAATTATGAAAATAAGTGGTCATTTAATTCTAGAGCCTGTTAAGGAATTCACATTATAACAGCATAGTTGCCTTTAGATAAAAAGAAATATAACATTAACTTTTCTCAGCTTGCCTTTCAACTAGGGATTTGGTGCTAGCAAATCCACAAATGAGGGATATCATTCTTCATTTGTTTTTCTGGGACTGTGTTACTTCACTTAGCATAATGGCTTCAAGTTCCATCCATTTGCCTCCAAAGTTCATGATGTCATCTTTCTTTTTTTTTAATTTATACTTCTTTTTTATTTTTTTATTTTTATTGATGCTTTGTGTATTTCATACATCATTTTCCAATTCAGTTCAGGCATATATCCCCTTCCCTTCCCCCCACGCCACCCCTACCCATCCCAGATGTCATCTTTCTTTACTGCTGCATAGAATTCCATTGTGTAGGTGTACCACATTTTCTCTATCCACTTGTCAGTTGAGGGACACTTGGTTACTTCCAGCTCTTTGCTATTGTGAAGAGAGCTGCAATAAGCATAGGTGTGTATGTATCTCTGTGATAGGATGAGTCTTGTGGGTATACACCCAGGAGTGGTATGACTGGGTCATGTGGTTGGCTCATTTTCAGTTTCTTGAGAGATCTTTCTCTACACTGCTTTCCATAAGGTTGCACAAGTTTGCATTCCCAGTAGCAGTGGATGAGTGTTCCCCCTTTCCCACAACCTCTCCAGCATTTGGTATCCTTTGTTTTCTGGATAATAGCTAGGCTTACTGGAGTAAGATGAAATCTTAAGGTGGTTTTAATTTGCATTTCCTTAATTTTTCATGATGTTCGAGGACAGTTGGGGCTATAGGGAGTCCCTGTCTCAAAAAGACAAATAAACAAACAACCCTGTATAATTGTAGAAGAAGGATTTAAAGTTAAAGAATAAAAACAAAACCAGAAACACTAAACACACAATGGAGAATGCTATAGATCAAACACTAGCGAATCCAAAAATGCTTTGATGGATTTATTAGTAGACTTCATGAGGATCAAAAAAGAAGACAAAACTTCCCAAACTAAAAGGCAAAGAGAAAACTAACTAAGGGAAAGAAACCTCAGTGTATCCAAAGAAGAGGGACAACTACAAACTGTGTAACATACTTATGGGAAGATGAAGAGAGGAAGAAGGAAAGGAGCAGAGGAAATATATGATGCAATAATGACAGAATTTTCCCACAGTAATGTAATACACTAAAATGCAGATTCAAGAAATGGAGAAGGCCTTACAGGATAGCACCAAAGGGTGCTCTCACTAGGCATCAGGTTCAAACTTCAGCAAGTGAAAGAAAAACCATCTTGACATAAGCCAGAGGGAGGCAAATCTTCACCATACAGAAATATAGGAATGAAATCTGATTTCTCTTCACATACCAGGCAAGAAAGAGAATGAAGTGAAATGTTTAAGGAACTGGGGCTGGAAAGATGGCTCAATGGTTAAGAGCACTGGCTGTTCTTGAAGACTAGGGTTTGAATACTAGCATCCACATAGCAGCTAACAACTGTCTAAAACTCCAATTCTTGGGGATCCGACACCCTTTTCTGTCCTCTATGGGCATTGCACAATATGAGTATACTTACACACATGTAGACAGTAGACACACACACACAAACACACACAAAATATAAAGTTAAAATAATTTTTTAAATAAAATAGGAAAGAAACAGACATATACTTCCTAAATGTGGCATTTAAGGATGGGCAAATGTGGATTTTGAGTTGGAGTAGCTTGCGTAAGTGACGAAGGCTTTAGAGCTAGCCAGGAATTGAATTCTCCCTTTGTGATGGATGGTTAGAAAATAAACCAAAACAAGAAAACAGCCACGATTGTTCACACCTTTTACAATATGGTTTGGTGGCCCATTTTATTTGTTTTTCAACCCTGGAATTTGAGGAACTATTGTTACTTGATTTGATTCATAGAAAAAAAAACTAGAAGGCATGGTGTGCCATACTAAACATGCCCTGTTACACTCTGTAGAGGTTCTGTCTGTGCCATGTGAAACAGAGCTGAGTTAGCTCAGCTGTTGCAATTCATCCTCAAAAACAAGAGCCCAGCAAAGGTCAGCAAAATTACCAACTTGTCCCACAACAGATATATGAGGGATTTCAGGGCAAACAGGAACTTCCCAGCCGAACAAAGCCCAAGTGTGGATCAGAGCAATGTGAACTAATTAAATGATGGTTGCTTTCAGAAAGTAAGCTTTGTTGTGTTTTGCTACGAAGCATTACTGTGATAGATATCCTATAGTCTCTCTCTTTCATCATCTGTGACCTTAGGCAATGGAGTTATTTTGAAAATTTAAACTTTTCTCTCTCTCTCTCTCTCTCTCTCTCTCTCTCTTTCTCTCTCTCTCTCTCTCTCTCTCTTTTCTCCCTCCTTTCCTTGCCTCCCTTCCCTTTCTCATTATAGTGCTGGGGATCAAGGTCAGAGCCATGCATTGGCTAGACAAGCATTCTTCCACTGAGCTACATTCCCAATACTCTACATTATCTCATAGGTTTGAATGTGTATAGAGTGTATGTACCATTGTACATAAATGTCACAGAGGAGCTCGAACCTACTATTTTCTTTTCTAACATGATTGAACTTTTCTCAATAAGGCTTCCTGAAGGACGTTTTTGTTTCTGATGATTCTGATACAGGAGAGAAACATAGTCCCATAGAGGATTTTTAGTCTCATTCATAAAAGAATTCAAGAATAGATTCAAATAGAAGCTTTGGAGCAATTTTATTAGAATGTAAAGAAAAGTCCTCAGGGAAAGCAAGCTGGGAATATCTGCAGCTGCGTTGAGGAGGAGAATGGAGGAGAGCAGGAAAAATGCCGTGAAGCCATGCTGGTCTAGAGCCTTCATACAGGTCAGACACATGGCAGACTAGCTGCCACATGTTGGGGAGAAGGAAGCTTTGGAGAAAAAGAAAATGAAGACATGCAAGATGCTTGGACAGTCCAAAGCCATGAGGAAATCATGTGAAAAGGAATATGAAGAAGAAAAAGGAGGAGATTAAGCTTTCCTGAAGAATTCAGAAAAGCAACCAAGACTCACTGAGACTTTATATCTGCAACTAGACTACAAGAACTGCTGTGCGAGGCTGAGCTAGAAAAGCTCAGAATCTCATTAATGCACTAGGTGGTCTACCCATTTCGTTAGCAGGAGTTAGGGTGAAAGTGCCTTCAGCAAAATTGGAGAGTTGGGTCTTTATCCAGACTAGAAATTCTATAGTCTTGATCACTTATGATTGGCTTTCATTAGGGGTATGAATAAGCAGCAATAAATAGTGCCTAAACCTCTGCTGCCAGAACATGTTGCAGGTCACAGAAATTCTGAAAATGAAATTCTCAGGGTTTAAATCCTTGTGGAACTACGTTTTTTAGCTGTGCAGATTTGGGCTACTTAGTTTTTCTATGATTTCATTTCTTCTTTTGTAAAGTGGGTTAATAGTAATACACTCATCATCAAGCTGTTGTGAAGATTAAGTCGTATCCCTCTAAAGTGCTTAGAGCATTGCTTGGTGCATGGAAGAAAGCAGAAGCACATGGAAATGCAACATATTATTTTTAGTAAGACTTTAGCATTGCCTAGAGACAAGTTGAATACTAGCTTGTGCTGTGTGAAGTTTTGCAAGAATTCTTGAATTAAACGGAAGAATTCAGCTACTTCCCAGTAGCCCAAGATCATTGGCTATTCGCTGGAGGTCAGCCATCTGGCAAGTGGCTGGCAGACATTCTGTGTCTTTATGGACTGTCACAGTGAACAGCTGATCCAGAAATAACACACTGAAAAGATTCTGAAGGGAGTCAGGAAGTAGGAAGTGGGAACAATCCATCGCGCTGAGAAAATGGCATTGGTTAGCGTGGAGATGGGTGGTGAATAGATGACTGAAAGCAAAAACAAACAAATAAAGCAAACAACATCCACACAGTTGCCACTGTGTCTAGGTTGAACAATCCATCTAAGATGAAGGGTTTTGAACCATTAAGATGGGTAGCAACACTGTTGGAAAAATTCCACTCTTGTTTAACAAAAGGATACTTAATCCTGTATGGTGAAATGAGAAGAATATAAGGAGAGGACTTTGTATGGTGCTAATAACAATGGGCTTTCAAGTCTGATAGGACTGGAATTAATTTCTCATTTAAGAGCTGTGTGACCTTGGACAAGTTTATTCATATTTCTGAGTTTCATTGTTCTCATTTGTAAAATTATGGAAATAGCCCTTCCATAGAGCTAATGAAGGGATTAATTTACCTAATTGTATGAAATGATTAACTGCCAGTGGCACTTAATAGGCACTTAATAAACAATATGCATTACTGTATTATTGTTATTAATTAAGACCATCTGTCAACATTTTCATAATGCCAGAACCACCTCCTTGAATTACCATTTTCTGTTGCTCCATTTGTTCTGTTGGCCTTTCAACCCTTCTATGAAATCCATGGAACTTTTGACATTTGCCCTTTTGATATCCAGCTAATCACTAGGACATCACACAGCTCATTGACAGCCTCCTGGGCTGACTTTGTCAGCATCTTCTACATCACTTTTGCTTGCTCATTCGAAGTTTCAATTTTGTTAGATCCTTTCCTTGTTAGTAGACATGAGATCAAAGACAGCAGATGACACCTAAGGAGTCATCTAGAGATGGGCCAGAGTGTCAGAGACCAGGGCCTGTGGAGTCCACGTGAAAGAAATGGAAATACTAATGGGCAGTATAGTGTGAATTCTTATCTAAAAATGAGTAGAAACATTTGATCTAAGTGTTTTTGCTGGGAACTAGGTTAGGTCAGAGATGAGCTTTTAAATAAGGGACAGAATTTTTGGATCACTTCGTGTTTGGAGATTTCTCAGAACAGTTTCTAGGCAGTCGTTTGGTTGTCATTAATCTTTTTATCTTGGTCACATTCCTCACTTTTGAAATTGGAATTTTATTTTATTTTATTTTTTTTAATTAATTTTTATTGATGCTTTGTGCATTTCATACATTTTTTCCAATTCAGTTCAGGTTTATTTCCCTTTCCCTCCCCCCCACCCCCACCCCATCCCAGATCATGCATTCTGCCATAACTGTCCTGCATCTTTCTCTCAGTTTTTTTTTTCATTTTTAGCTATAAGTGATAATCCATGAGTACAAGCATCCTTCATGCAAAACCTATCTGCAGGCTGTTGTGCCCAAACACCTACAGCCCCACCATCCAGTGGGGGGTGACAGGTTGTTTGTTCAATCAAGTTGATCAAATGAGTGTCCAGACTACATTGCTGTAGTTTCACCATTCACCCCAATCGCAGCCCTTACATTCTACCACGCCCCCTCTTCCGCAGGTTGTTCCCTAGGCTTAGAAAAGGGGCACAGGTGGATGAGAGGTAAAACAGTCCACTCTCTCTGGAGCTGTTGACTTGGACTCTGGTCAATTCTGGCTGTTTCCTTTCATGGGCTGACAGTTTGTCCAGGAATAACCTTTCGATCCTACTAATGAAGAACAAGCAATTAGATATATAGGTATTTAAGCAGCACTAATAGTTATGGTAGGTTACTTTAGCATAGACACATGTTTGGATATGTTAATCCATGAATTACAATTTTCCCCCCTGTTAAATATGACAGGGTCTTACTGTGGCTTATAACATCTCCTAACCTGTAGAGGATGTAAGCTTGTGGCATCAGCCATGGGTTATTTCTCCAAGGGGAGAGCCAATAGCCAATTAGATTTGGGATATACAGGCACATGGCTGCCTCTGCTGCACAGTATTTCCAGGCAGGTGAGGTGTAGCTGGTGCTGACGGTGGAGTCTTGCTTGACTCAGGGAGACCCATATTTGCTTTATTGGTTTAGTGGCCTTTGGTAACACTCTCTGGCATTCCAGAGGCCATCTGTACACTTGCATGTGTGGTCTCAATACATCCCTCCCATGTTAACGTCAGGTCTTCGGCAGCAGGGTCTTATTGCCTCTCCTCCTGTAGGTATCCCAACTTAGAGGCAAGGAGCCCTTACCTTTTGTGGGGCCTTGGATCCCCTGGCCAACATCCACCTGGTAGAACAATCCATTGCTGATGTCAGAGCTCCTGTATTAATATATTTTGCCTGAGTGCATAGCCCTAGGACTTTAGTATTATATTTGGTTCTGAACAGAGAGTAATCCCTTCCACAGTTCCCATGTCTAGTAGTCAATTAAAGAAAGCAGTTTTACCGGTTTTATAAGAGATTACCTCTACAATAGTTGTCTCCAATTTACAGTTGGGGAGCGACCTCATCATTGTCATATTTCTCCTTGTTCTATGGGTGGGAAGGCAAGGAAGTCTCTCATATCAGAACCTTTGTGGCACCTAGAAGGTAAGTTTCATTAGGACTCATTATAACTAGTTGTTACATGTAGGATCCACAGAGGGGTTCGATGTTTATGGCAATCTGAGGCTTTTCTTCCTTTGAATGTTCAGACGGGTCAGCCTTTCCGTTGCCACTTTTTGGTACATCCTACTCAATGCAAACCTGTATCTTTTCTTTCTCAGCCGTTAAGTTGGTGACGTTTTGTCCTGTTGGAACAAACAAATCTTTTCCCATAGTTAGTTTTAAGATTTGAATTGCAAGGGTTTGATGAAAAGGTTTCATGTCTTTCTGTATCCCCCCCCCTTTTTTTTTGCGTATGAGTCTCCAGAAGACAGTTGTATTATACATGACTATAGGGTGGAGTCAAGGCATAGATTTCATCAAATTCACCCATGTTGTTTTGGGTGACTATATATGATTAACTTGGGAAGCAAACTTAATTTTTACGTTAAATCATCTTAAAGAGAATGCTACAAGGTGATACTGTACAACAGAGAAATTATAGAGAACATTTGTATGTGTCAATCCCAAAGTTCTTGCTCTACAGATTTTATGTAAAGCAAATGTGGGCAACAGCGAATTATATCTCCATTTAATTTAGTTTGGGAACGTTGTGTTGTTTTCATTTCCTCACATTAGCTAGAGTTTCTGGTATTTTGTTGTGGTGGCCAGAAGGACTCTGAGGAACTGTTTGAGATTCAATAGATCACAAAGTAGCTCTTCATATAGCTAAGAATGTGTGGCATTTTGTATAACAAGGTAGGATTCATATAATCACATCTACCCATGGTTGATGCCACAAAATTTGGCTCAGGATCAAAGACTATCACGTGAATGTTTGAAATTTGATGTCTAAGCTAAAATGTAATGAGCTCATACATATAATGATTGGTGGATTGAATATAAAATAAATTTTTCTTTCCATTTTAAACATGCTCTTTTCTGATTGCATAATTCTCGTGTCTTACTTCAAGACCTGGGAACTGAGATATTTCGTTTTCTCTTTGATATATTTATCTTGCAGCCTTTGTACAGATTTTGAAAATTATGAAATATCCCTTGTGGTGTTCATAGACAAATGCAAAAACTAATGATGCATGACTTCCTTTTATTAAAATCCATCATCTCATTTCTTTTAGATGAGAGTTTTTATGACACTATTATAAATCCTAAGACAGCTGTTAATGGTGAATGATATCAAATGATAGAAGCAAGGGTAGCTACCAGCTCCACTGTCCTTTGACTCCTTCTTGTTAGTCTCATTTACAGTATATGTTTAGACTGATCTCTGTGTAGTTTTGCTTGTGGGTATTTATATAGCCTCTTTGTAGCTCACTTTCTTTCTCCATGAAATAGTGATACCAGCACTTTTATTTGAGAATAAGCTTGCCTAGCAAGAAAACTAATCCATGTTAAGAATATCCATAAATATGCTTGTAATAAATATCTAATAAATTATAACATTTTATTATCAGTTTACCTATAAGATAATTAGCTTTGATGAAAGATGGAGAAGGAAGACTTCTAGCAGGTTGACTTTATTCAATTTAGCTGGATATTAAATTGTTTACCAGTGGGATAAAGTATGAAATTTGCAAAAAATAAAATAAAAAAGGAAATATAAAAGAAGACATGAAGTAGGAGGTATAGGGAGCTGGGGTGGGTCTGAGAGGAAACAGGACAAATGTCTTAATATGATAAAAAGACATCATATGAAATTCTCGGGCTGGAGAGATGGCCTAGCAGTTAAGAGCGCCGACCGCTCTTACAGAGGACCCAGGTTCGATCCCCAGCACCCACATGGTGGCCAAGAGCCGTCTGAGACTCCAATTCCAGGAGATCTCCAGTTCCGGGGGAATCAGACACCCTCTTCTGACCTGCGCGGCATTGCACGACATGGGTGTACAGACCTGCATGCAGACAGTACATTCATACACATACATAAATAAATAAATGCCGGGCATGGTGGCGCACGCCTTTAATCCTAGCACTTGGGAGGCAGAGGCATGCAGATCTCTGTGAGTTTGAGGCCAGCCTGGTCTACAGAGTGAGTTCCAGGACAGCCAGAGCTACAGGGAGACCCTGTCTCAAAAAGACCAAAAAAAAAAAAAATTCTCAAATAATCAATACAAATATTTTCTTTTGTAACAAAGATTAAAAGAAACTGCCAAGAAATTTAGAAGGGCATGCTAGGTTCTTCAAGTATTTTAAGGTAACTCACATGTATTGTTTCATTATAAGCATACTATTAATACTCTTCTTGTATAGATTACCACTTTTATCTCTTTATAAGCACAATTTTAGCTCTCTGAGGTTGAGTTGATAGAAGTGATTAAATTGGTAATATTGTCATATTAATATTTTTAGTCAGGAGGGTGTGTTTTATCTTA
>VZQC01007901.1:183692-196630 GCA_009823505.1 Rhizomys pruinosus
CCCGCTGGAAGGTGGGGCTGTGGGGGTTTGGGCACAACAGCCTGCAAATTGGTTTTACATGAAGGATGCTTGTACTCATAAATTATCACTTATTGTTAAAAAATGGAAAAAAAAAACTGAGAGAAAGATGCAAGACAGTTATGGCAGAATGCATGATCTGGGATGGGGTGGGGGTGGGGGGGAAGGGAAAGGGAAATGTGCCCGAATTGAATTGGAAAACAGTGTATGAAATGCACAAAGCATCAATAAAAAATGTTATAATAAATAAAAAGAAAAATTCGCCCATGCATAACAGGTAAATGTTGTGGTTAGAAATTCAGCAGGAAAACTAAGCATTGCAACTTTGCCTTTTGGTATGTCAGCAAAATAAAGAGTTTCTGCTTTTTTTTAATTTTTTTTATTAATTTTTATTTATTTCTGTATGTGTATGAATGTACTGTCTGCATGCAAGTCTGTGCACCCGTGTCGTGCAATACCGCGGAGGTCAGAAGAGGGTCTCGGATTCCCCTGGAACTGGAGTTCTCCTGGAATTGGAGTTTCAGACGGTTCTCAACTGCCATGTGGGTGCTGGGGATCGAACCCGGGTCCTCTGTAAGAGCGGTCGGCGCTCTTAACCGCTAGGCCATCTCTCCAGCCCGAGTTTCTGCTTTTAAGAGGAGGAATTGTATGTATTACTACCCTTTAGCCATGTGATTGCAAGGATTTTGAACCTGGTCTTCTGGAAGAACAGCCAGTGCTTTTAACCACAGAGCTAAATTTTTTAGCTCCTGCTAAGAGTATCTTTGATGTTGTTTATATCAGTTCATATCCTGCAGAATGTACCATATGTTCCAGGAACTGCAAATGAAGTGGCAGACCCCAGGACCTGAAAAGGACTTGAAGACAACTTGGACAAAACCAGAATTCTCTTTGTTTTGGTCCAATTCAGGATCATATAATTGTCTCAACTTGTTATTTTGAAAGCAAACAATTTGCATCACACAAGCCTTACGAAGCAGAAGTTCATCTTCTCCTGAGGGTCATTTTCATCAAATACTAGACAAAATCACTATGATTTCATTTTCCAGATGTGACAGGCTTCAAACGGGGCATCCCCTGATGCATTCTCCACTTCAGTTGCCACAATGTATGTTCTCACCTGGGATCACTCCAGACACAGAAGAACACAGCGTGCTGGAGAATAATCAAAGATGGGTTTAAATCAGCTTAATTTATGTCCAGTTTGAACATGGAAAGTGTCACTTCTGGGCAGCTATGGTGATTCTATTAGGAGTGTAGCACTGAAGAGTACCCACCACTCATTAAGCTAATGAATAAATAAATTCAAACAGCCATTGAATTTCTGCACTATTGATGAGCATTCCCTGTTGAAAGAAAGGAAGAAAAGAAGGTAGGAAGGAAGGAAAGAGTTCCATCCATTTATCTGCAAAGTTCATGATGTCATCTTTCTTTACCACTGAATATTACTCCATTGTGTAGATGTACCATATTTTTGTCATCCACTGATCTGTTGAGGGGCATTTGGGTTGGTTCCAGCTCTTCCCTATTGTGAAGAGAGCTGTAATAAACATGGATGTGCATGTATCTTTGCTGTAGGATGAGTCTTTTGGGTATATACCAAGTAGTGGTATGACTGGGTCAGGTAGGCTCATTTTGAGTATTTAAGGTTTCTCCACACTGCTTTCCATAATGGTTGTACAAGTTTACATTCCTACCAGCAGTGGATGAGTGTTCCCCTTTCCCCACAACATCTCCAGCATTTGGTGTCTTTTGTTTTCTTGATCTTAGCCAGTCGTATCGGAGTGAGATGATATCTGAGAGTGGTTTTAATTTGCATTTCCTTAATTATTAATGATGTTGAACACTTTTTAAGATGTTTCTCAGCCGTCTTTACTTCCTCACTGGTGAAGTCTCTGTTCAGCTCTTTACTCCATCTTTTAAGAAAGATGACATCATGAACTTTGCAAGTAAATAGATGGAACTCAAAGCCATTGTGCTAAGTGGAGTAACACAGTCCCAGAAAAGCAAATGGTGAATGGTTTCCCTCATTTCTTGATGCTAAGACCAAATCCCCACTTGAAAAGCAAGATGAACAACATCATTGTTATATTTCTGTTTATCTGAAAGCAAGTATGTTGTTATAATGCAAATCTCTTAACAGACTCTAGAATCAACTCACCACTTACTTTCAGACTCTGTTATTACTGTATATGGGTGGAAAGTAGGTATTCATATATTAGAGTAATATAAAATTAAAGGAGGAAAATGTGAATTCCTAAGTATAAAAAAAAAGACTGAGAGAATTATGCAGGACAGTTATGGCAGAATGTGTGATCTGGGGTGGGATGGCAGGAAGGGAAAGGGGAATATGTCTAAACTGAACTGAGAAATGATGTCTGAAATATAGAAAAAAGAAAGAAAGAAAGAAAGAAAGAAAGAAAAAAGAAAAAAATGTAACAGGGACAACTCAAAGAATCTTTGGAAGGTAGTTTTCTGGTATGATTTTTATCACCAGGGAGCAGCTTTGCAACAGTGTGGATAGTAACTGCAGCAAGGACAGTGCACTTAGCAGGTCTACTCCATGAGGAAGTAAAGACTGGAGAGATGTTTTCCAAGTAAGATTCCTGCCCCACACTTCTAGTGTAATGCTTCACCTCCCTGGAACACTCTCTACCTGGGCAATGGCAGTTTCTGGAGACAATGAAGACCTGGATTTGGTCCACTCTCATTTCCTAGCTAGGTGTACTTTGATGAGTCACTTCCTCATTGTTAAACCTGGGCTAATAATCTCATTGCAGGTATTTCAGGACTAAGCTGCTTACTCTTCTTGGCCAACCCTTCCAGTTAGAAATCAAGGATAGGGTTGTAGTTAGGCCAGACAAAGGATTGCTTCAACTTCAACACTGCTGCTCCAGCTGCTTTTGTCTTCCTACACTTCCCTTTGGAAAACCTTGGAGAGTATAATAAAAGAGATTTCTGACTTAGTCTTTCCCCAGGTATTTGTAAATGGGAGCTTGACATATGTCTTTGCTTGTATAGACTCATCCTGCTGGAAGGTACACAGGACTTTCTTGTCAAAAGGCATAGTTTTCTGACAACCCTGGAGGCTGCCCTTTTCTAGGCTGTTTTGAATTTTCTTCCTCCTTTTTGGAAAACATGCGAGTCAGGTATGAGTCTCTTTTTGCTGCACAGTACTGAGTAATACTCTGAATTCTGCCTCTGTATAATTAGTGTGCCCCCCCCCCCAAATGCTAAGATTGTTGGTGCTGCTGACTTTCCTCTTGTGTCTTTGTGGCTTCTTGTCAGTCTGTTCTTACTCTTTTGGGGGCGGTTTAAAGATTAGTTTCGAGGCAAGCAGCCTTTACCTTTTGTGGGGCCTTGGATCCCCTGGCCAACATCTCCCTGGTAGAATAATCCATTGCTGATGTCAGAGCTCCTGTATTAATATATTTTGCTTAAGTGCATAGCTTAAGGACTTTAGTATTATATTTGGTTATGAACACAGAATAATCCTTTTCACAGTTCTTATGCCTATTAGTCAATTAAAGAAGGCAGTTTTACCGGTTTTATAAGAGATTACCTCTATAATAGTTGTCTCCAATTTACAGTTGGAGAGCGACCTCATCATCATATTTCTCCTTTTTTCTATGGGGGGGAGGCAAGAAAGTCTCTCACATCAAAACCTTGCTGCACCTAGAAGGTAAGTTTCATTAGGACTCATTATAAATAGTTGCTACAAGTAGGATCCACAGAGGGGTTCGATGTTTATAGCAATCTGAGGCTTTTCTTCCTTTCAATGTTCAGACAGGTCAACCTTTCAGTTGGCAATTTCTGGTACATCCTACTC
The DNA here is from genome assembly GCA_009823505.1 of Rhizomys pruinosus. NCBI lineage: Eukaryota > Metazoa > Chordata > Mammalia > Rodentia > Spalacidae > Rhizomys > Rhizomys pruinosus. The sequence goes on from VZQC01007901.1 coordinate 187,540, forward strand.
AATGCAAAGCTGTATCTTTTCTTTCTCAGCCATTAAGTTGGTGACATTTTGTCTTGTTGGAACCCACAAATCTTTTCCCATAGTTAGTTTTAAGATTTGAATTGCAAGGTTTTTGATGAAAAGGTTTCATGTCTATCTGTATCCCCCCCCTTTTTTTAACCCATGAGTCTCCAGAAGACCGTTGTATTATACATAACTATAGGGTGGAATCAAGGCACAGATTTCATCAAATTCACCCACGTTGTTTTGGGTGACTATATATGATTAACTTGGGAAACAAACTTAATTTTTACGCTAAATCATCTTAAAGAGAATGCTACAAGGTGATACTGTACAACAGAGAAATTATAGAGAACATTTGTATGTGCCAATCCCAAAGTTATTGCTCTACACATTTTATGTAAAACAAATGTGGACAACAGCGATTTATATCTCCATTTAACTCAGATGCATTACCGTTTTTATCAGAGTCTGTAAACCAATGTTGTTTAATATACACATATTTACTTTTACTAAGTCCTAAGACAACATGTATCCTGTAGACAGTGTCTAGGCAAAACTGGGTACTTGTTGAACTCACGTCAATTATATATGCATTAATCGAATATACACCCGTATCCCTCTCCCACCACTCTCCCCTTCCCAATTCACCATTTCATTCCGTTTTCTGATGCAGTCTTTCTGTTGTTCTTTTACTACTGGGATACCTGCAAGAAGAGAGGTGATAAGGCCCTGCTGCCGAAGACCTGACATTAACATGGGAAAGATGTATTGAGACCACACATGCAAGTGTACAGATGGCCTCTGGAATACCAGAGAGTGTTACCAAAGGCCACTAAACCAATAAAGCAAATACGGGTCTCCTTGAGTCAAGCAAGACTCCACCATCAGCACCAGCTATACCTCACCTGCCTGGAAATACTGTGCAGCAGAGACAGCCATATGCCTGTATATCCCAAACCTAATTGGCTATTGGCTCTCTCCTTGGAGGAATAACCCATGGCTGATGCCACATGCTTGCACCCTCTACAGGTTAGGAGATTTTATAAGCCACAGTAAGACCCTGTCATATTTAACAGGAAAAAATGTAATTCATAGATTAACATATCATCCAAACATATGTGTCTATACCAAAGTAACCTACCATAACTATTAGTGCTGTTTAAATACCTATATATCTAATTGCTTGTGCTTCATTAGTAGGATCGAAAGGTTATTCTTGGACAAACTGTCAGCCCATGAAAGGAAACAGCCAGAATTGACCAGAGTCCAAGACAACAGCTCCAGATAGAGTGGACTGTTTTGCTTCTCATCCACCTGTGCCCCTTTTCTAAGCCTAGGGAACAATCTGCGGAAGAGGGGGCGTGGTAGAATGTAAAGGCTGAGATTGGGGTGAATGGTGAAACTACAGCAATGTAGTCTGGACACTCATTTGATCAACTTGATTGAACATACAACCCCTCACCCCCCGCTGGATAGTGGGGCTGTGGGAGTTTGGACACAACAGCCTACAAATTGGTTTCATATGAAGGATGCTTGTACTCATGGATTATCACTTATAGCTAAAAAATGAAAAAAAAAACTGAGATGCAGGACAGTTATGGCAAAATGCATGATCTGGGATGGGGTGGGGTGGGGGGGGAAGGGAAAGGGAAATATGCCTGAACTGATTTGGAAAATGATATATGAAATGCACAAAGCATCAATAAAAAAAAACTCAAAAAAAAGATTAGTTTCATCCCTACTATGTTCCTGTAGGTCTAAGAACATGAGCAGACATCAAAGCATTTCAGTCGGATTTTGTGTGAAGTACGTGTGTCTGCATATGCCTCTTTCATTATATGTGACATTATTATTTACCAGAGTCTCCCCTTGGCCCTCTAAACTATTGAACATCATTCATAATAGTTGGTACCTGGTATTATCCAGCTATGATGTTGGCATAGGTCTTTGAAGAGTTGAAGGCTCTTGACTTTCTTCTAATATGGGTTTAGGGAAACATACATGTGTGCAGTTTGTTTTCCTATCCTTTTTCCCATCTTAGCACTCACTTTTCTTGCCTTCTTAGGCTGTATTTTTACCTCTAGTATGACATTTTCCCTTGGAGACACTGCAGAACCTCACTAGCCACCTCATCCTTTTAGTCCTCTCAGCAAAGCTGTTTCCCCATTAAATACTGTCTGAAAAATACCCCCAGTATAACGCCAATGCCACTGGCTGCCACTGCATCTGCAGCACCCAGTGCAGAGCTTCCACATGGTTGATGTTTGCAAATGTTTAATTATCATCCTCCTACCTTGAATTTCTGGATCAGTGGTTCGATGTCTATTTCTCCTTCTGTTTTATCTTCTCTTTTGTCTGGGGGGAGCAACTATTAAATATTATTGGTGTGTTAAAAAGATGAAATGAAATTATGTTTTCAGAAGTCTTAATCCAGTGCCTAGCTCATGGTGACAACAAATAACTGATGACTGATTGTCCCAGGAGTAGCACAGCATTCATACCTCATTGAAGATTAGTGTTTGTAAACCTGTGTTTGGAGGGTACAATCTTCTTAACTTTGAAATGCTCTGTTGTAGATAGAGCTTTCCTACCCCTTCAGAAGTAAGTGGGCAGGTGATGGCTCTGGGCTCTGGAAGAGGAAAGCACATACTTGCACACTGAAATGAAGCATAGCCACGTTAAATGATGGGACCCTTGGGCTGCTGCTGCCCTGCGTGAGCAATGTGGGAGGAGGCAACAGCTGCTTTCCATGTTTCTGGTAATTATGATGGAAGATGATTCAGTTCCATGGAGGGTCCAGGACCCAGAGGGAACAATCTGGGCTAAGTCAGCATGTGCCTAATGAAATCATTTAGCTTGGGCTGTGGCCTTACCCACCACAAGCTATGATCTACCATGCTCTAACAAAGCAGCCTTGGGAGGTGATACTGCTTAGAAAAAGAAAATGCTCAGTAAATTTCACTCACTGTATCTGGCTTTCCAAATTTATAGGATGCCCCTAGTGACTTGTGAACTAAATTGGACTGACTTGCTCCCTCTGGTCAGAGAGGGAATCTCCATCTTTAAATGGAGATGCTTCATTTCCTTATGATGCCATCCCCAAATTAGTGACACTTTCTACTATAGCCACACAGGTGATCTTCTAAATGATTTCCCATTTTCCTGTATTGCTCCTGGAGACCACTCACAGAAAATGGAAGTGAATCATACGGTTTCAGTGAGATGGTTTATTTATTTATTTATTATTTATTTATTTATTTATTTATTTATTTATTTATTTAGAGACAAGTTCTCCCTGTAGCCCCAACTGGCCTGGAACTTGCTGTACAAACCAGGCTGGCCTTATTTCATAGAGATCGACCTGCCTCTGCCTCCTAGGTGCCGGTATTAAAGGCAAGTACCAACATACCTGGTGTTGATGGCCAATTGATTAATGTGCCATGGTCTGGTTGTCAGTGAAGGGTTGTCAGTATCTACACAACAATTCTTGCTTCTCAGAGCCTGTACATATATCTTCTGCTATATGACACCCAATCTAATCCCTTTCTTCCTAATAAAAAGCAGTGGTGAAGTAGATGATAACTGCACTATAAATAATACCTGCACTATAAACAATGGTGCAGATGATTACCATAAGTTTACTTTGTTGATTTCTTATGTTCCAACACTAGAGGAACAGTAGAAGTTTGTAGATGTGTCTTAGAGAGCTACAGAATGAGGAGATATCAATCAGAATGCAGCATGGTTTGCTGAGTCTAACCTAGCCACTCCACCACAGGCTCCTCCTATTTTAATGGATTTATTTTTGGTCATAATTGCCTTTGGAATTCTCACCTTCGCTATGTAGTATATATGGAATAGATGCTTAGATTTTGATGAAAATAAGTACTGGAACCAATACTGATCTGTAACTTTAATTTGGACCATTTTATTGTTATGATTTGCATTGGCTGGAGTGAAGGGATGGGGGTAGGGATGTCAGATTTCCTTGTTAATAGAATTGAAAGTTGAAAATCTAAGCAATAAAAGAAGACAGACAAATGAAATGGACTGATTTCTCTTTCAAAATGAATCATCTGTGTGTTGCATTGAATTTGATTAAATCATCTGCTTCTGGCTTCACACAGACAGCACAGCATAATCTTATGTGTCAAGCTAATGAACATTGAAATGAATCGATGAAACAGCTGTTTCCAATGAAGTAAACACAACAGTGTCATGTAAATGACAATTCTTACACAGCACTGGGTGATGCTCCCCCTGTTCTCCACAGCAGCTGAGCAATGGGACTGTAGGAAGTCACCATGCCAGGAGTTTTGATAAAACTGTATTTGATTGTAAGTATCTTATGTGGAGTCACAGGAAGTCTATTCACCAAAATCAATTTCATACTTTTATCATTCTGGTAGCATTTTTGTCTCAGTTGGGAAACAATGGCATGGTCCAGGCTTAGGCCGAGACCTAAGGCAAGAGTGTAAATGTAAGTCTAAAGTATGTAAATCTTTAAAAGCTATAAATCAGGCTCACACATATCTAAATAAAATATACACCCTCTTTTCTTTATATAAGTAACTTTTTATTATTCTAGAAAGTCAGATTCAAGGAGAACATTATTGAAGTTGTCATAATTCTGTGTTGAAACTTGGTGATGTACAGAGAACTAACTCTTGGTCTCAGTTCTCAGTGCAAGGCTGCCATCTTGTATTCTTATGTCTAACTCCATGCAGCATACAGACAGAAACCTCAGTTTGTATTCTCAAGCTCTGCCTACACTTTATAAATAGTAAATCATTCTCTTTCTACCTGGTGGATGCACACATCATTGATGTGGCTGATCCTGGGAGAAGTTCGACTTAGACTTTGGGTCATTTGCTCAGTCTTGGATAACTGAAATAGAGCCAAGGAGAAGAACAATCAGCATGTGGCAATTAGTTGTCTCAGCATGTAGAATGGGACGTGGTTAGGAAAGGTTCTTGTTCCTGAGTTTTGCCTCAACAATGAAATTTATTGATTTTTTAAATATATTAATATACTTAAGGTTTTCTTTCTCAGAGCAGTTACCATTTGCTGAGTTCATATTCTGTTAGATCGTTACATTGTCACCAACTGAAATCCAGCACCCTTCACCTTTCTTTCAAGTTGACTATAGGATAAGCCACATCTTTGCCCCACATGCTTTGGGGCAGAGGATGAAAAGGCAGAGGTGTCCCCACTTATAGATCATTTAGTTATGATCACATAAACTGTACAACAGAAGTAAGAGCTCTTAGTTCAACAGGGAATGAGTGGGGATTGTGGTGGTTTGAATGAGTGTCCTCCATAGGCTTTAAGTATTCAGACATTTGTCTCCAGTTGGTGGCACTGTTCTTGGAGGTCTTAGAAGGTGTGGCCATGCTGGGGGTAGTGTGTCACTGGGGGCAGGCTTAGTGAGTTTAACAAGCTTTGCTGTCTCTAATCGCTCTCTGCTGCTTCCTGTGCTCATTTCGAGATATGACCCTACACTTGCTGCTCCAGCTCCAGCCACCATGCTTCCTGCCACAATGGACTCTAATTCCCTGGAACCGTCAATCATAAGCTCAAATAAACTCTTCCTTTTATAAGTTGCTTTGGTCATGGTGTTTTATTACAGCAACAGAAAAGTGACTAATACAGTTATTTGGTACCAGAGAGTGGGCTGTTGGCTGTGAAGAACCTGACCATGTGGATGTTTGGAGAAATGTGGAAGACTTTGGAACTTTGGGCTAGAAAAGTTGTTTACTACTGTAAGCAGAGCTTAATGGGCCATTCTAGTAGAAGCCTGGAAGAAAGCATTGCTGCAAAAAATGTAGTTCCAGAGGAAAATAAAGACTTAGGCAGCAACTGGAATATTTTGATAAAGAGTCTGGCAGCAGTTTGCCCACAGCCCAAATGCTTGCCTGATGGTAAGCTGAAAAGCAATGGACTAATGTCTTTGGTGGAGGATATTTCAAGAGAGCCTCATGTAGAAATGGTGGTGTGGCTGTTGATGGTGAATATTGTGCAGATCTACAGTGAAGAAGAGCAGATGGGGCAGAAAGAAATGCAGAATGTACAGTTTGGATCTGAAAACTGCACTAGAAAGATTAAAGGTGGGGCCAAGGCATGTGAAGGAGAGGTTCCTTTTGATAAGGAGACTAAAGTGATTAAGGAGAGGCCTAGATATTTACAAGTAAACAATGGGAAAGGTGAGATTAAAGTGATTAAGGAGAGACCTCGAGATTTACAAGTAAACAACAGAGTCAGTACCTTCAGGGCAAGACCACACCCAGCTAAGCCTCCAGTTTTTTGAAAGGAAAATACTGAACGTGTAAATACTGAAATCGTTTTCTACTCCAACAAGTCCAGGGCAGAGAAAATTTGCAAATGTGGTTAAAGTAGGAGAGAGTCCATCCCGAACTTGCAGCCAAACTCAGCAATTTCATTCACGTGGTGCTTACTTTAGAGGCATGAAGTTTGCAATAGTGAAGGGGTCATCAGTTCTTCCTCCATGGTTTTAGAGAGCCACAGAGGCCAGGAAGAGTGCAGCAGGGGCATCCCTGCATAAAGAAGGCCCTGATAGGCCATTGCGTGAAGCTGTGAATGTGAAGTCTGGTTGGCAGAGGAGACCCCAAGAAGACATTCGAGATGCCAGACCTGTGAGATATTTGCCAAGCAGAGCTGCATACAGGGAGTTGTACCAGCCTAAGAAAGAGATGTATGTTGCAAGCAAAGCTGGAAGAGCTGAGCCATCTAAGCCCTTTGGAAGTCAAGTCCTGGAAGTCACACATGGAGCTACTGGACTTGGTGTTTGCCCTGCAGGTTTTCGATCTTGTTTTGGTCTAGTATTTCCTCACTCTGCCTCTGTTCCTCCCTTTTGGAATGGGAATGTGTATTCGGTTCCACCGTACATTGGGAGTATGTAATTTGTCTTTTGATTTTACAGGAGCTTATAGTTTAGGAGATTGGCCTGAGTCTCGGAAGAGACTTTGGACTGTAGACTTTTGAATGGCATTGAAACTGGTAAAGACTATGGGGACTTTTAAGGTTGGACTAAATGCATTTTGCATTTTATATGGTCAGAAGCCTATGGGGGCCAGGGAGTGGAATGTAGTCGTTTGAATGAGTGTCCCCCATAGGCTTTAAGTATTCAGACACTTGTCTCCAGTTGGTGGTACTGTTCTTGGAGGTCTTAGAAGGTGTGGCCATGCTAGAGGAAGTATGTTATTGGGGGTAGGCTTAGTGAGTTTAACAAGCCTTGCTGTCTCTAGTCACTCTCTGCTGCTTCCGGTGCTCATTGCGAGATGCTTGCTGCGTCAGCTCCAGCCGCCATGCCTCCCACCACAATGGACTCTAATTCCCTGGAACCGTCAATTATAAGCTCAAATAAACTCTTCCTTTTTTTTTTTTTTTTTTTTGGTCTTTTCAAGACAGGGTCTCCCTGTAGCCCCAGGTGTCCTGGAACTCACTCTGTAGACCAGGCCGGCCTTGAACTCACAAAGATCCACCTGCCTCTGCCTCCCAAGTGCTGGGATTAAAGGCGTGCGCCACCATGCCCAGCAAACTCTTCCTTTTATAAGTTCCTTTGGTCATGGTGTTTTATCACAGCAACAGAAAAGTGACTAATATGGATTAATTTATAAAATATATAACACTGTTTTAATGAGATTTCCATTGGTTTGACAAAAAATATTTGAGATAAACAACTTATAAAAGTTTATTGTGAGCTGGGCATGGTGGTACGTACCTTTAATCCCAGCAGCTGGGAGACAGAGACAGGCAGATTTCTGTGAGATGGAGGCCAGCCTGGTCTACATAGTAAATTCCAGGCCAGCCTGTGGCTACAGGGAAAGCCTGTATCAAAAAGACCCACCAAAATAGTTTATTGTGGCTCATAGTTTTGATGAAAATGGGAGGTGGAAATTGGCTACACAGGACATACTTTAGAAACAGGACTTGGAGCAGTAAGCTGGAACTGACATAGCATCCTGTCCATGAACTGTAGCTTTTATATTATCAGAGGATACAATGAGAGTTGCTAAGGGAGAAAACCAATTAATGGTCTAACCAAGCTGTAAAGCCTAGTAATCACAATGACCAGCAAAGTATGGCTGTTGGTGCAATGGTGACACTTTTATCTTGGGGTGATCAACAGCTAACTAATTGGACTTAAGGCCTGCCCAATGGGAGGGAACTCATGTGTGGTACTATAAAATTAGCCACAAACACATGGCTGGAGAGGTCATAAATCCTATAGAAAAACTTATCTCTGTCACATCCATAAACAAATGTAATTTCTTACTGGAAGACAAATACGTATCCTTATATTTATAGACAAGTGTATCTCTTATCACTCATCAAAGAAGCTTCTTTTTGCAACACATAGAGACTATTACAGGGATACACAACTGGTCAAATGCAGAGAAAAAGTGTCTGTGAGATTCCCAGTGCTAAGTAACATCTACAACATAACTTCTACACCTAAGGCTCAGGGAGCATAGCAGAACAGGAGGTAGAATACTAATGCACCTCTCAATTCTCACCAATGAAACTTCCTCATGAAGCAGGCGGCAAGTAACATAGAAGGCCAGAATTGGCCAAAATGTGTTAGAGACTGCAGAATGCATGTCCTCGAGTAGGTATCTTATTTTAACCTCTGCAGCCCAGGGCTTAGGGACCACGTGGAAGCGGAGGCCAAAAGATTGTTTCAGAGGTGTGGATGACCACAAGGAAACAGTTTTCCAGATATTTGGGAACTTGCTTATATGAACTTACAGCAATGGTGACAGCATGTACAGGAACCATGCTGCTTATATGAACTTACAGCAATGGTGACAGCATGCACAGGAACCACGCTGCTTTTATGAACTTACAGCATGGTGACAGCATGCACAGGAACCACGCTGCTTATATGAACTTACAGCAATGGTGACAGCATGCACAGGAACCACGCTGCTTATATGAACTTACAGCAATGGTGACAGCATGCACAGGAACCATGCTGCTTATATGAACTTACAGCAATGGTGACAGCATGCACAGGAACCGTGCTGCTTGTATGAACTTACAGCAATGGTGACAGCATGCACAGGAA
>VZQC01007901.1:197820-297287 GCA_009823505.1 Rhizomys pruinosus
AAAAAAAAAAAAAAAAAAAAACAGACAAAAGACCAGCATAGAAGTGGAGAATTGGGTAAGATGCCTCAACTTTAGTTGAAGGATTATTGGCAACTGATCCCTGCTGGGTAAGGAGACTGATGGTTTTTTTCTTAAGGAGAGACACTGGATAAGTAGGCCAGGCTCCAGTGGAGGTGCTCACGCTAAGGGAGATTTGCACATAACCTTGGCTCAGTAGGCCTTAACATATGTGAGCGAATGTATGAAATCTGTCAGGAGTGGCAGTGGAGGGGTGCGAATAGGGGGAGGGTCCAAACATGAGCAAGCTGTATTGTATGCAATGTACAGAAATTTAATAAAATTATTTTAAAAGACTCCAAAAGAAAGACTACTTTCATTCTAGAATTAGAGCTGGAAATTTCCTTGGGTGTCCCTAATCGAAGGGAGAGAGACCAGAGCCATCTAATCTAAAGATGTCTCCAGTTCTACCCTACATAGAGGCTGGAGATGCCAGTACATATGTCTGGTTTACTTCTTAATCTCTTTTCCCTGAGGTAACTCCCCGCTCCTGGGAGATATGTGGGGACAGGAGTAGAACCTAGAGGGACCTGGACACCTGGGCTGGAATTTAGATGGACCAGTTCGTCTCTCTCTCCCCTCCTCCCTAAACTGTAGCCTTATGAACTCCCAAGAAATAAGACTCAGTGGTGTCCTGACTTCGGGACGCCCTCTCCTGCTGTACAGGAACTCTTCTTCCTCTCTCCTAAGCTCCCTGTAATAAAGTATTTCTTTCTAAATCTCACCGTCTATGGTCTGTGAATTTCATTCTTCGAATTTGCTAGAGGAGAACTCAGAAGTCTCTGGCTTGAGACGGCGTTGGCAACCCTTGAGTTTCCAGGATCTTTGCCTCTTAAGCTAAGCACAACAGAGCTGAGAAAGGCTCTGTCGCTCTCAAAGACCCCGAGATATTCCCATATCATTTCCAGGGGTTTCTATATTTGGTCTATGATAAGGCAGAACATCACGGTGGGATCATGTTCAGAAAGAAACTGTTCAGATCATGACACGTGACAGCTGAAAAGGAGAGAGAGAGAGAGAGAGAGAGAGAGAGAGAGAGAGAGAGAGAGAGAGAGATCAAGAAGGAGGAGGAGCCAAGTTCTAATATCATCTTCCAACCTTCATCCACCTGGCTGCGGTTCCTCAGTATCCCTAGAGTTTCCTTAGTATATTGACTTCAAGGGGACATTTAAGTCCCAACCTGAAACTCACAGTTTCTCTTAACTAATGTCAATGATAGTTCATAGAAACATTGCTTTATTGTGATTTTGTTATTGTTACTGAGAATCAGTATAATACTGCAGACCTGTCTGAAACTGAAAGTGCTTTGTAATTGATAGTCACTGTGAGACCAAGTACAGAAACTATATATGTGCCTATATTACAGCATCTATAAACTGATCTTACAGTCTAAAGTTGCTTCTAATATTAAATTATAGAATGCAGTAAAAGTACTTAGATACGTGCACATACTGATTTTGCAGTATTAGTATGCCCCCCCCCCCCCACTTCAGATCTAACCTTAACTTGTTTAGTGAGAAGAACCTGGGGTTTTCACTGGCTGTGTCAGATCACGCATCATTCCTGTTCAAACCTTTTCACTTTCAAATTGAATCTTAGCATTTCTCTCTGCCTGTGAAGAAGCAGAGCTAAATTTAAGGAAAAAGCACAAAAGCTTACCAGCACCTTGTTGAGCTACAGCGTTGCAGTCCTGACATCTATTTTGATGAATTTGCTGCCGCTTCATTTTATGCATACTTCTATCAGCTTTTATTGGTGGCTGAGTTCATCTTTACCTTAGGATTCAAAACTATTTTGTAAGGATATTGAAGCAGTGTTGCAGATGGGGCAGGCCTGTGAATTCTGCTTTCCTGTACTTGGAGTACCGCATTCTGCTAAATCACAGATTGTCTTTTTTGATGAGAAAACATGCTTCTATTTTAATGGTGGGAGATTATAGAACTTAATTTGTATGGCTCATCAATTTTTTAAATTTGTGTTGGTAAATCCTTGGAAAGGAGGACCAGGTGTTTTTCTTGGCCTTAAGTGATTGGTGTGAGCCCAGAGGAGAGGTCAGATGTACAGCCTTGCCAGCATCTTCAGAAACACAGCCTTATTTATTTAAAACTGTAACTCCACAGCTTAAGCCAAATAACAATGAACTCAAGCAGAATTAGTGAGAGATTTTTTTTTCTTCACTTTTATCTACGTTTCAGATTGTGTGTGTGTGTGTGTGTGTGTGTGTGTGTGTGTGTGTGAAACACACCTTCGGATTTGGTTCAATCTTTACCTTGTTTTGACTCAGGCTCACTCTTGTTCCTGACAATTGTCAGGGTACTCCAGGCAAGCTGGCCAAGCTTCCAGGAAATTCTCTCTCCCTCACATCTCCCAGGATGAGTGCTGCTATTACAGATCCATACTACCCTATTTTGGTTTTTTACCTGTGTTCCAGGGATATGAAAGCAGGTCATTGGGATCAAGTGGAGTACATTTTCCTGCTGATCCTTCTTCCTGTCACCTAGTGTTATTTAATATTCAAAACCCATTTTGTGAAATATTAGGTTTCCCTCGACTTCTCCTTTGTACAGCCTGAAGCCTTATTGAATAAATCGATGCAGTGAACACTTTGGGCCTCCAACAGCTGTCACATGGTTTAACACTAGGAAAAGTATATGCCATTCATACCTATCACATAAACAGTATCTGTAATTTCTAAGGATTGTCACTTTTGTTTTTCAGTTTCACAGTGCATGCTTAATTTGGTGATAGTTGAAGCTGAGAAATGTTTGGGAGGGGCTGGAGCTATGGCTCAGCAGTTAAGAGCATTGGTTTCTCTTGGAGGACCTGGGTTCAATTCTTAGTCCTAGCACCCACATGGTGGCTAACAACTATATGTAACTCCAGTTCCAGGGGGCTCCAATGACCTCTTTTGACCTCTATGCGCATGGCATGACACAGGTGCCCCTACCTACATGCAGATAATACATTCATACACATAAAATAAAAATAATATGTTTTTTTAAAATAAATCTTTGGGAGAACTAATGTAGGCCTGGTCAGTGGAGTTCTCCATTGTCTCTTTGGTTTTCAAAAAGTTCTAATAACCAAGCCATTAGAAAGCTCACTAATAGGTCTACTCAAACATTCGAAAGCTCTCTGGGGCTTAAAATTAATTAAAAAAAAATACTTGCCTGCAGATAATCTTCTAATTATCGGTTTAGAAATGACTCGTTTTCAGACAGTTCTGAAAAGCTCTCTAAAGCCTTTTAAACTGTGTTTATGATCTGAAGTAGCATGTTGCTCAGAGATGTCCCTTTACTTCTGTTCTCTGAGCTGTGTGGCAGTGAAGGAAAAGCTGGCAGCTTCTTATGTCTTTGGGATTAGCATGGTTAAAAGAAATATCAGGGTCTGGCAAGGGCTTAGTATGTAAAGTGCTTGACGCACTGACCTAAGTTCAGATTCCTAGCACACACTTAAAAAGTAAAACTGCTGGGCACATGGACACATGCCTATAATTTTGTCACTACAGAATTGGAGCCAGGAAGATCCCTGGGGGTTACTGGGTAGGTACTCTTGTTGAATCAGTGAACTCCAGGTTCATCCAGAGACTGTTTCTCAGAAGGTAAGGTGAGGAGCTATTTATTAAGGAAGGGGCACCCTGAGTTGACTTCTGGCTCCCTCACACATGGGTACATATGTGCACACACAAATACATGCAACCATATACATGCACAAAATAACATAGATAAATAATGAAAAATCAAAACTAAACAAAACCATTTTAAGTCTCTCTATAAAAGCTGAAAGCTTTGCCAAATAAATGAAAGCATTTCTCCAGAGGAAGATGTGTAAACATCTGAAATAATCTTATAATTAGTACACAAGATAGTAAAATATGTTCTAACCAAGAAAGGCTCACACTGATGACCCCCAAAACCCTTGTCAAGTGATTGGTAAGCAGAATTTTGTTTCTTTCTTTCTATAATTTCAGTATATATTCCAAGATAGCGAAAAAAGTCTTCACTGTTTTTGGATAACATGAAAAGAAAGCAGATGGGTTTTAATCATAGATTCTAAAAAGGATTAGGCATCTTGGATGATCAGTACAAAAATAAAAAAGTATTTTAATTATGCCTATAAACATCTTTAAATTTTTCAAGAGAATAGCTGATCAAATTTGTAGCTAATTAATTAATGATATTCTGGGTGGCTACATCTTTTTGTTTGGGTTATATAATCATATATAATCATTCCAAGAAATTTCAATTATAGATTCCTTAAAAATAATACATCTGAACATCTGATTGTACAGAAATTTTTCACAGATTTCCCACTAATCAACCATGTTTCATCAAATTCTTCCAGGAAGACGCTGAAGCGATGGTTCAGTGGTTAAGTATGTGTACTTCTTTGGAAGAAGACTTAAGTTGGGTTCCTAGTACCCACACTGGGCATCTCACAACCGCTTGGTATAGCCTTTTAGCTTCTATGAGCACCTGTATTCATGTGCACATAACAACCCACTGGCAGACATGCATACACATAAATAAAAAATTAAAATCTTAAAAATTCCTTCCAGGAAAGGGAGCTTATTGTGATATGAGCCTTTCAATTGCATTTGTATCCAAACATTGGTTTGTGAGCACATTTTTCCCTTAAATTGATCTGAATATGACATGTCAATAGCATTTCTCACATCATATGAAAATATGACTGAATGGAGCCACTATGGAAGACTTAAGTGCCCTGGTCATTTTAAATCTCCTTTAGAAATTAATTGAAAAATTATGGCTATAGATTCCATGACAGTGTCTTTCAACTGGAAATTTATGACCCCAGGAAATATTTGACAGTGTCTAAAGACAGTTCTGGGTTTCATGATTGGATTTCACTGGCACATAGTGAGTGAGAGGCAGGGATACAAGGGCAGCAAATTTGTCTAACCAATTGTCTAGATATCTTTTAGGTAATTGGACTGGAGAATTTGACAGCTTGCGTATGGCTATTGTCACTGTGAACTCGACTAGAGTGGACGCCTCCCTTGCTGAAGGACTGGCCTCCTGGATTACTGCTGCTGTCTCACACTTCAAACAATGGGCAGGGGTGGCAAGGTTTGGCCTATTTCTATGTGGAGGGATTATAATTATGCTCTGGATTATGTGTAGGCTCCGTGCCCAGCATCAGCGCGATAAAGTAGTCATTGCACAGGCCCTTGCGGCTTTGGAAGCAGGCTCCTCCCCAAACATTTGGTTTATTATGCTGGAGAAGTAGTCAATGACGGGTAAGACCTGCTGCAAGTATTACCAACCTAAGACAGGGAACAGACCAAAAGCTGTCTGTCCACCCCATGACGGGTAAGGAATACCTCTGCAGAGGCAACCTAAGACAGACATTCTCCCAGCCAATTTTAATAGAGTCTCTGACAGGTCATGTCGCAGCTGCGGCCCAGAGATCTTGCTCTATTAAAACAGAAAGGGGGAACTGTTGGCAGCCTACCACACAGACAATGTGTGCTGTGCCACGCCCTAAGATGGCACCGACTTCCTGAGTCACTACAAGCCACTTCCCGCCGTTGCCTTTGCATTAGACAAACTGCGCATGACTACTACTCTCTGGGCCCGCGCCTTGGGCATGCTAATGAGGCATCAGACAGTGCACCTATCCAGAGCATACCCGAACCCTCTGGACTGCTATATAAGCGGAGCTTCTGCCCCATTTCAGGGTCCTTCTCACAAAAGAGCTGTGCACAATAAATATTACCACAGAAGAAAAAAAAAATCCTACAATGCACAGCATAGCCTTCTGTAAGCAGGAGTGGCTTGGCTCTGCCACCCACAGTGAAGTCTTTCTTTAGAGGAATAGAATTGAGTCCCACATTTCTGCTGCCTATGAGACTTTCTGAGGTATAAAGACAGTTATAATCTCTTAGCTTTTTCTTGTTCAAGCTAAATATTTGTAATTAGATTAAATTTGGTAATTAGTTTGTAATTACATTTGTAATTAGTTCAACTGTTGTTCTCAAGGTGCAGTCCCTAGAGTACCTCTTTGGAATACCCTTTAATTTATCAAAGTCTTGTTCCTAATTACAAATTCAAACTTGTAAAGTCTCCCATATGTGTTCAACTAAGTTTAGCATAAGGTCTTGGAGAGAGCATTGCCAAGGAAACATTTATAAAGGGACGAAGGGATCAGTGCTATAATAATCTAAAGTAAAGAACAATGGAAAGTGTGAAGCCTTCAATCCCCTACTAAGAATCATTTGTGTATGCAGATGGAAATAGAAAAACAAAACAACAACAAATAAAACTTAAACCACCTCAAGCTCTTTAGTTTCAATCACTGGTTTAAATTATGAAAGACCTCAAGGATGGCATGTAATACTGCCAACCTCCATTTGGGGGCGCCCAGTCACTAAATCAAAGATAGAAATGATTCTTAAAAGTATGCCACAAAGTTCTTAAAACTGAGGACAAAAGAAATAGCTTCTCTTTTTGATTTGTTTATTCGAGACATACATTGAGGATGTTTAACAGCATAAGTAAGATTTTATATTTCTAGAAAAAGTGCAAAGTCCAGAATGAGAATTCGGCCTCAAAGGCATAGCCTAAGCTCATGCAGTTTCTTTTCTATGTGTGTCTAAAGGGAACCTCAAATTCATCCATTATTTAACCAGAATGCACGATTTTAAAAGCAGTTTGGCACACTGTATTTCCGTTTCCTTTGGGCCTGTGTTTTCTCTGCATGGGAAGTTTAGAGTTCAGTGTGGAGTTTGGAGGCTGTGGGATACAGGAGAAAAAACGACCCCTTTTAGTCTTCCTGAATTCCATTCTGTGTGAGCTGCTCATAAGGTCGGTGAATTGATAAGAGATGAGATATCAGGGGAAATGGTATAAAGTGAAAAGAGCTCTCTTAGTCACTCTCAGATGTGGCTTCCACCAAACAGGTGTTACAGAAATCCTAGTCATAGGTTAGACTGGAAAATATGATTTTTTTCAATTTTATGGATAATTTCTAGTTCTAAAGAGATCCACCCCATGCCAATCAAGGAGGCAATTAGAAGGCACCAGAGTACAATGTCTCTTTTAAGGGCAGTCCCCAGATATGGAATGGCCCTGTCCCTTCTGTACAAGATCTCATGGCTAGGGAGTATTGGCCTTGATGCTGTCTCCTTGTAGACAATGCCTGTCCTCCTTTCCCTGTCCGACCTCACTGACTTCCAAGGCACTTACTTTTCTGTCTCAGTGAATGTTGAGAGGTTATTTAGTGCTATCAGATATCACTGCCTGTTCTATTTCTGGTTAGAAGCAGAGTCAACGTTATGATTAGTTTGTCCACTCCTCCAAACCACAAGTTCATCTGTGACTTGATTTAGCTTCTTCAAATTATAACTCTTCAAGCCCAGCAAGTTTTCTGAAGACAGTTTGACCCAGCAGAACACAGATGGGATACTGTCCTGTGACTAGGATTTGACTCTGCAAGGTCCATCAGGTACTTAAATTTATGACATCTAATTTTCAGATAATAAAGCAATATACCTACATATTTGTGAATAAAAATACAGAGAAAATCACCTTATACATTATAAAATGGGATACATATATTTATGTGAAATGTTCCACATGGGTTATGTTTCAAATATATCAGCTATATACTAATGTTAGAAGTAAAATCCAAGGTCCAAGGACTCCATCAATACCACACAAAGAATACATGGACATAGCAAAAGCAACTCTGCACAAGGGGTGACCTGCATGATCAGTCAGATGCAGAAAGTACATACAGGACACAGAAGCCTGGGGAGCTTTTATCCCTAATGCAAGAGAACTGTGTCTTTTCTCCATTGGCTGGGGTCCGACCTCACAATCTTTCCTGGTTGGCTAGTTTAAAAGGATTGGCAAGAGGGGAGAAAAACTCCACTTCTTTTTTTTTTTTTTTAATTTTATTTATTTCGGTATGTGTATCAATGTACTGTCTGCATGCAGGTGTCGTGCAATGCCGCGGAGTTCAGAAGAGGGTCTCGGATTCCCCTGGAACTGGAGTTCTCCTGGAACTGGAGTTTCAGACGGCTCTCGGCCGCCATGTGGGTGCTGGGGATCGAACCCGGGTCCTCTGCAAGAGCGGTCGGCGCTCTTAACCGCTAGGCCATCGCTCCAGCCCCAAAAACTCCACTTCTTTAGGCCATGAGGCTCAGGAATGCATCAGGGTCTTCTCCTAAACAAAAGCCTTACCTGGTTGCATGTGATATGCTTAATAGATTAGAGTTCCTTGTCACAAACCAAGTTCCAAGATTTACAGGATGTGAAAGAAGAGACTACTAGCTAATGTTTCTTACACTAGAATGAAACAAAATCACAAATTAAGGCATTTAAATCATTCTGTATAAAGTTCAAGGAAACGACTGTGAAGTTGATTAGAGACAGCTGAGCTAATGGAGTGACCTCACATGGAACCTTTATACAAAGCAGGTGGGAACTATAGCTAAGGATTGACTGCTTATGGGAAACCAAAGGAAATCTACACACCCCCAAAGACAACAGGGATAGGAATTATTTGGCAAATGAAAAGTTTCACCATATATATTCAAAGGAGTTTATCTGTATTAGGTATTAACTTTAATGAGGTGAGCTTATAAAATTTACAGATATTGTAATTGAACTTTGTATATAGTTAACAGTAAAGCCGGATACAGCAAAAGCAACTCAGAGATTTCAAAATCCAGAGATTTTGAAAATAAGTGATAGAAAGGAATGGATTTGGGTTTTGTGTTTAGGCAATTTAACTGACCTGTCTAAACTGAGGTAGTTGGTCTATGAAATGATCTGTAAATAATTTCATAACCTCTGACATCATTCTTGTCCCCTCACCCTGATAAGTGATACTGCTAAAATTATTTACCTGTGTTGAGGCAAAAAGAAAAAGAAATGACTGCTTTTCTACTACGAGCCTGTCGATGTAAACCATGCTTCATTTGTAGGGCTCTAGTGATAGTTTCCAAACATAGAACAGTATGACTGAGTTTTATTTTACTCTGTTCTGATTTAGAATGAAGAATGCCACACTGACACTGGTCAGTTCCAACTAGGTATAGACGCTGAAGGCCTTCTTTCTAAAAGGCTCCTCAAGGCAAGCACAGTTCCTATACCAGCTGTATAGGCTTCGACAGCTTGGAACACAGAAGACAGCATTTTAAGTTGTATTTTCTGGTGGGGATGCAAAATCTGGCAACTTTGCTAATGGATACTTCTGCATTATTGATATGTGATGTTCAAGCAACAGTGGATCAGATGCTCTCAGACTTAGCAAAGAGAAAGTGAACTAACAGGCATCTGACTCAGAGCACCTGAGTGCTCACTGAGAAGGGGAGGGCAGTGGCCTGCCTGGTTACCCTTGGTTTTCTTGTGTGGCTGAGCAACTTGTGAGTGAGAGGTTCTCTCTCTCTCTCTCTCTCTCTCTCTCTCTCTCTCTCTCTCTCTCTCTCTCTCTCTTATCCTTCCTTGTCCTTACTGACCTGTCCAGTGCCCTCACTTTCCGTCCCCTCCTAGACAGAGCAGACTTGACTTTATTTCCCATGTAGGGTTATTTAGGTTTTCATCTACGTTTCTTCTGATCTATTCCTCGTGAATGAATTTTATGCTCTGCTTCTTCAGGGCTTTCTTTTTTGACACAAAACCCTTTTTCAATTTTTCTAACCTCTTTAACATTTCAGTTCTCACTTAAACGTTCTGCCTTTCAAGTGCATTGTCTTTGAAACAGGCTTCAAGTGACTATTTTGGAAGTCAAATGCTGAATAGTGACACTTTCTTTCTCTGTGCTTTCTACCTCTAACAATCCTAATTCTTCTGGAGGCAATGGATGTCTCTACTGAATAGCAGGTCGTTCAAAAAAGGAAAGCATAGGCACAGATTTGAAAGAATTTTCTCACAGCCGAGCTGCAAGGCTATTCACACAGACATACAATTTACTGATTCTGACAGGCGATTGTTTTTCACTTTCTTTTTTCATTGTATATATTTAAGTTGTACAACATACTGTTTAGCTTTACATACATAGAGAAAGCATTACTACATTTAGGCAAATTAGCTTATCCATCACTTTACATAGTTACCTTTTATGTGTATGTAGCCAAAGCACCTAAAATCTACATTTTAGCACATGTTCTATAATAATTATAAAATTAATAACTATGAGGCTTATGCTCTAATTTGCCTCTCTGGATCTGGTCATCCTTTAGGATTCCAAGTTTGTGCACCTTGATCCAATTTTGCTTGTTTTATAGTACTTTTCTTATCCATTGCAGGCATTGGTATGCTTTGCTTACTTTGTTCTTATGTTCCACATGCAATTGAGATAATGCAGTTTCTGTGTTTGGATTAGTGCATAGGATTATGTCCTACAAATCCATTCACTCTATCATGAATGACAATTCCTTCTTTTTAAGACCAAATAATATTCTAGTGTGTATACCTTACTATTTATTTATTAATTTTTATTTATTTATTTATTAATTTATTTATTTATCTGACTGTAGTCAATTAGATTGCTTCTATACCTTGACTGTCACAAACAATGCTGTAAATGGATATGAGGATACCCAAAGTGCTTACTTCATTTTCTTTGAACAAGTGCCAATTAGTGGAAAGATTGGTTAGTCATATGTAGACTGTTTTCCTCTGTATCTGAAGAACACACACCCTGTGGTCTGTACTGGCTGTGCTAATTGTTGCTTTCCCAACATCACATCAAGGTTTCCTTTAATCCACACTCTCACCAATACCTGTTCTCTTTTGCCTTTTTTGTAATAGCCACTCCAACAGGTGTGAAGTGATAGATATATATCATTGTGGCTTTTTTCAAAGATTTATCTGATAATTAGTAACAATGAACAAGGTAACAGATATATGAAAGCCAGTTTTATGTCTCCTGCAGAAAATGTCTATTCAGGTGATTTTATTTGCCTCTGTGTGTGTGTGTGTGTGTGTGTGTGTGTGTGATTGTGTGTGCGCGCGCACGCACTGAGGATTAAATTGCTTCCAGCAAGTGTTATTAGTCTGTTAGAAATTGCATACTATGAGTTGTATGGATTCTTATGTATTTTGGATATTAACCCTTCATCAGATTTACGGTTTTCAAATATGACAGGTAATTTTTAAGGCCCATTTGACTGTCAAGCATGTGAGAAGCTCTTAAAAGAATAAAGCAAGTCTGTCTGGTGATGGAGGAGTTAGTTTTAAAAATCTGGATTTGAAGCAAGAGTCAGATTTGAAGGAACTTCTTTTTACCTAAATAAACTCACACCACATGTTTGAAAATTAAATAGCTAACTGCTAAGCCATTTTACAAATGAATCATTTTCATGTGCTGGGCTTGCTTAAGACAGCATATTTTCATACCAACATATTCTAAAAATATGCCTATTATATAAAATATTGTCATAATTTATCTGTAGAAAAGGTTGTGGCATTTTTGCTTTGGGGGACAACATTAGGATTATATAGTCTCTTCAATACAATTGAATCACTGTAATATTTCTGACAACAATGATCATAAAATGTTTCACTAAAATACACATTAGTCATATAATCTTTGAAATACTATTGAAAATTTATTTTTTGAATTGATTTTCAATTTTATTTGGAACCCTTACTACATGAATAAATGCTATATATTTATATGTTTGTATCAATAAAACAACTCAGCCTTGAAGTTGGACTTAGTCCCAGAATATAATCTCAGTTCTTTTCCAGATAATTTAATCATTGAATAGATTCAGGAATTTTTTAAATACCATTACATGTGCAGAAATGTCTTTTAAATGTAATAAGAATAAATATGACAACATATAGCTGTTAAAATATTTCATCTTAAACTTATTTCAATATTAAAACATAAGCATGATTTAATAATTAATTTCATAATATTTATAAACCAAACAATTATTCTCAACATAGTGCCATTCAATATTAGAAAGGAGCACAAAAACAGAACTTCACAAAGCACATAGTCATTTATGGAGCAAATATCCACTGAATATTGATATGGAACCTCAGGCTGGGTTAGGCAGCAGGGACCCTGGACAACTGAGCAGACTCTACCCTTGTGAAACTGAGATTGTTGTTATGTAATTGAAAAATGGTAAATTAAAGTTTTCTGGTTTGATTATAGAATTATTAAATTTATTTTATATTTCTCTTAACTTTTATTTATGCATTTAAATCTATCGTTCTATTATTTGTTGCATAGTGTATTTAATTATACATACACACACACATATATATATATATATATATATAAGATATGCATGGTAAATTCTCTTCCTTTGCAAATATTTCCTACCTGTCATTTCCATTGCTTTTATTTTTAGAAACTGTCTCTACCTTAATGTCTATATATTTGTTATGAGTCTTTCTAAATGAGCTACCTTTTAGTTTCTGATGTCTGGTGTAACTTACACATTCTTCCATTTTTAATAGAATATTTTTAAATTATTTGAGAATTTCATATGAAATATTTGGATCATATTCCCTCCACTCTTCCCTCAATACTCCCAGATCTATTCCCCACTTCCTAGCCCCTCTCCAAACTCTGTGTTTTCTTTTCATTTTTTTTTGAATAACCAGTAAGTCCAATTTGTTCTCATGAGCATTGGGCCATTCACTGAAGTATGGTTAACCTATCCAAGGCCAGACCCTTGAAGAAGACTCTCCCTCCTGAAGCCTTCAAAGGTCCATGACTCTTCAGCTAGATGTGGGGGCTGGTGAGCGCCCCCCTCTCCATGCTGGAAAGTCTACTGGCTTTATCTTTTGCAGGTCAAGTGCAGGCAACCAGAAGTGCTGTGAGCTCATGAAAGCAACAGTGAAGTCCAATCAGAAAACAGTTTCTCTCTGGTCCTCCCTGAGCTCTGGCTTTTACAGTCGTTCCACTTAGGGACCATTGTGGAAGAGGAGGTGGAAAGATTATAAGAGCCAGGGCTGGTTTACAAACATAGGAGAACAAAAGATTTCAGGTCAATGGAAGTCTTCACATGTGAATTTTAGGCAATGTTGGTATCAAACGCAGGACCCATGCCAACTCAAACAAGGATCCAAAGGGGAGGAGAGAAATGGGTGTGGCCTTAGACTGAGAAATATTGAAGACTGTTACTGGTTGTTTGAGAGTACTCCTTACTTACAAACTCTAGATGACTAGACTGCAGGGGATGAATTTCCACTTAAGGACATCTGGGTGCAAATGCTTGACAGGATAGGTATTGCCATGTATATATCAATCATAGAATACAAGAGGTAGAGTGGGGAGATTGGTGGGACATGGATGTTGAGGGGTCTAAACTTGACTGAGAACTGTGCTATTAAACTACAAAAACTTAATAAAGAAAGGCACCTGAACCTTGCAGGTAGAAGGTTTTAAAACCTTCTTACTTTTCTGTATTTTTATATAAAAATCTAAATCTTCAGAATGTTATATTTTCCTTTTTGTCTGATAACTTTTCTAATTCTTATATGTAACAATTAGAAGCATCCTTAGATTTTTATATTAGTTGCAGTATTTGTTTTATGTACTCTAAGGTTTTTTATTCTTTGATGTTTTTGCCTTATAGGTTAGTCAGATAGTTTTAATTTTATATTTTAATGAATTATTATAAATATTTTCTTTAATTCTACTGGATACATTACAACATGGATTTGTAGTTTTAGTCAAATAGTAATTAGCAATCTGCTTTTCTTTGGCAAAATTGAAATTTTTATTCAGTTTAATTGCATTATCTTCTTTGTGATTTTTGTGCTATTCATGATAATGGACTGTTAAAGAGCTAGTGTGTTAAGTTTCATCCATCCTGAGAAGCACAGGTGATTAATGAATAGCAGGTATAGATGATGGCATTTGTTTCTCACAGCCTTCCCTTTAGAAGTTATGCAAGGCAGAGATGATCCTGCCTCTATTCTTTCAGCTTCTTTCCTCGACTGGCATCATGGTCTCTACAATGTCTGTGTTTAAAACTGTTGGAAGTGTTCTAAACATCTTCTTGTGGCATATATCTGCACAAACATAACTTTCTTTTGGATAAAACTTTTACTTTTTATTTTAAAGGAAACCAACTTGGAAGGGCATCAACTACCAGAAATAACTTCCTCTGTCTATATACTTCCCTTTTACTCCTATGTGTTCTTCAAGAATTTTTTTTATTTTTCATTTTTTATTGATCCTTTGTGTATTTCATACATCATTTTCCAATTCAGTTCAGGCATATTTCCTTATCCCTTCCCCCCACCCCACCCCACCCCATCCCAGATCATGCATTCTGCCATAACTGTCTGGCATCTTTCACTCAGTTTCTTTTTTCATTTTTTAACAATAAGTGATAATTTATGAGTACAAGCATCCTTCATGTAAAACCAATTTGCAAGCAGTTGTGCCCAAACCCACATACCTCATGGGTCCCACCATCCATCATGGGGGGCTTCAATCAAGTTGACAAAATGAGTGTCCAGACTATATTGCTGTAGTTTCATGGTTCACCCCAATAGCAGCCCTTACATTCTACCATGCCCCCTCTTCTGCAGATTGTTCCCTAGGCTTAGAAAAGGGGCACAGGTGGATGAGAAGCAAAAAAGTCTACTTTCTCTGGAGCTGTTGTCTTGGATTCTGGTCAATTCTGGCTGTTTCCTTTCATTGGCTGGCAGTTTGTCCAGGAATAACCTTTCGATCCTACTAATGAATCACAAGCAATTAGATATATAGGTATTTAAACAGTACTAATTGTTATGGTAGGTTATTTTGGTATAGACACAGATGATTGGATGGTATGTTAATCCATGAATTACATTTTTTTCTGTTAAATATGACAGGGTCTTACTGTGGCTTATAACACCTCCTAACCTGTAGAGGATGTAGGCATGTGGCATCAGCCATGGGTTATTCCTCCAAGGAGAGAGCTAATAGCCAATTAGATTTGGGATATACAGGCATACAGCTGCCTCTGCTGCACAGTATTTCCAGGCAGGTGAGGTGTAGCTGGTGCTGACGGAGGAGTCTTTCTTGACTCAAGGAGACCCATATTTGCTTTATTGGTTTAGTGGCCTTTGGTAACACTCTCTGGTATTCCAGAGACCATCTGTACACTTGCATATGTGGTCTTAATACATCTTTCCCATGTTAGCCTCAGGTCTTCGACAGCAGGGCCTTATCACCTCTCTTTTTGCAGGTATCCAAGTTTAGAGTCAAGGATCCTTTATCTTTTGTGGGGGCTTGGATTCCCTGACCAATATCTCCTTGGTAGAATAATCCATTGCTGATGTCAGAGCTCCTGTATTAATATATATTGCTTAAGTGCATAGCTTAAGGAGACTTTAGTATTATGTTTGGTTCTGAATAGAGAATAATCCTTTTCACAGTTCCTATGTCTATTAGTCAATTAAAGAAGGCAGTTTTACTGGTTTTATAAGAGATTACCTCTATAAGAGTTGGCTCCAATTTACAGTTGGAGAATGACCTCATCATTATCATCATATTTCTCCTTGTTCTATGGGGGGGAGGTAAGAAAGTCTCTCGTATTAAAACCTTTGCGGCACCTAGAAGGTAAGTTTCGTTAGGACTCATTATAAATAGTTGTTACAAGTAGTATCCACAAAGGGGTTTGATGTTTGTAGCAATCTGAGGCTTTTCTTCCTTTCAATGTTCAGACGGGCCAACCTTTCTGTTGGCACTTTCTGGTACATCCTACTCAATTGAAAGCTGTGTCTTTTCTTTCTCAGCTGTTAAGTTGGTGACATTTTGACCTGTTGGAACATACGAATATTTTCCTGTAGTTAGTTTTAAGATTTGAATTGCAAGGTTTTTTACAAAAAGTTTTCATATCTATCTGTATCCCCCCTTTTTTGTTTTTAGGTTTTTGTTTTTTGACCCATGAGTCTCCAGAAGGCAGTTGTATTATACATACATACAGAAGACATTATGTTAAATGAAGTAAGACAGTCCCAGAAAAACAAACGACAAATGGTGTCCCTCATATGTGGATGCTAGTGCCAATAACCCGGTTATAAATATTTCTTGTGGAGAGGGATGCATATTAAAAGAACAACAACAGAAAGTCTGCATCAGAAAACTGACTGAAATGGTGAATCAGGAAGGGTGGGAGGGGCGGGAGAGGGACACAGGTGTATATTCCATTAATGCATATTTAATTGACGTGAGTTCAACAAGTATCCAGTTTTGCCCAGACTCTGTCTACAGGTTACATGGTGTTTTAGGGCTTAGTAAAAGTGAATATGTGTATATTAAACAACATTGGTTTAAAGGCTCTGATAAAAACGGTAATGCATCTGAGTTAAATGGAGATATAAATTGCTGTTGTCCACATTTGTTTTACTTAAAATCTGTATAATAATAACTTTGGGATTGGCACATACAAATGTTCTTTATAATTTTTCTGTTGTACAGTATCACCTTGTAGTATTCTCTTTCACCTATAGCATGATTTAACTTAAAAATTAAGTTTGCTTCCCAAGTTAATCACATGCAGTCACCCAAAACAGCATGGGTGAATTTGATGAACTCTGTGCCTTGATTCTTCAAGAAATTTTAACATATCAATATACTATGACTAGCAAAGATTTTTATACACAGTTTGATTGGAATTCATGCCCAAAATATTGCTTTGTAGAAAATTTATTTAAAAATAAAGAAAAATAGATATTTATTGTATTGACTTTGAAATTTATTTTTGAAACAAGGGTTCACCATATAGTACAGACTGGCTTCAAACTCTTGATCTTCCTGACTTAGCCTCTAGCTTATATGACTATAAATACATGCCAGTATGCTTATTCACATTTTTACAATGTATTTTAGTTTTTTGGGCAAAATAACAATAGTGCTGTCATTGAAGGTATCTGTTATTTTAGGGTGAGGTTTTTGTATCCCTTATCTGTTTGCCTCACTAATATTGTGTGGCTGATTTTCCTAAAACTCTGTGCATTGAGGAACTTAACCATTTATTTTGCTGACAAGTCTGCAGGTTGGCCATGTAAGCTGATTCTGGCTATTGGTTTTGGCAGTTCTTTGAGTCTGGGCTGGGCTTACTTGCCTGCTTGGGTATCATCTGTCTATTGGCTGATTTCAGCTAGTCTTGGCTAGGAAGACTCGAACTATTCAACTATGCTCCAGAAAGCCAGCTCAAGCATGTGTTTCATGTAATCAGAGAGAAACAACGGAATGAGCCAAAACATGGAAGCACTTTTCCAAGCCTCTTCTGGATTCAAATTTGCTCATTGATGTAACTGAACGAGAGTCAAGGGGTGGTACAATCCATCTAGCCTGGGTAGCAAAGCACTGCGAAATTGTATGGCATCGTGGATTAGTGGATGAGCAGCCATTAGTTCTCAGTATTGCCCAACAGAGAAAAGCTATCAGTGAATAGGAAAAAGGTTTTCGGTTACAACTATGTCTTTTCAGTCTTTGCATACCTTTTAGAAACAGAGAATAGAAAATTATCAAGAACAGTTTAATTTGAGCTTCTGAGGGGACTATGACTTGTTTGAAAATAGTTGGACTGGTATTCTTTTTTATTTATTTATTTTTTAGTCTTTTTGAGACATGGTCTTTCTTTAGTTCTAGCTGGCCTGGAGCTTGTTCTGTAGACCAGGCTGGCCTTGAACTCCCAGAGTTTTGCCAACCTCTGACTCCTGAGTGCTGGGATTAAAGGTGTGTGCTACCACCCCTTGGTATTCTTAAAAATGAGAATTATAGACTCTTCATGATTGTTAATTTTTGTTTGCTCTAAGGATTGTGACATTTGTTTTGAATTTCAAACTATTCTTGATTAGGTAAGGGAATCAGGACATGATAATCAGCTTAGATACTGCATCCCATAAATATATTTGGTTCATGTATTTTACCAGAGGCATTGGCAGATACACTTAATTATTTATAGCAAGACTTCATAATATTCTAATAACTGTCTGACCATATATTAGGAAGGAAGGAAAGTGTCTTTCTTTGGTTCTAAATCAAAACCTTTTTTTTTAACATGACTGGGAATAGGGTGAAAGATTATGATTTTACTTTCTACATTTTAGAGTGAGTTTAGTAATCAAAAACAATTCTATTTATGTGTGTTTCTAGAAAAAGATTTGCTTACAAGTTTCTTATAATCTTTGAGCCTACTGTTCTTTTAGAGATACCCAGAAGAACATAAGAATTCCTGTACTCACTCTTTCAAAAAATAGTGTGTGTGTGTTGTGTGTGCATACACAGGGTTAAAAAACACTTGAAGTGGATTAATCAAAGTCTTAATGGCATTTTTATTTAGAAAGTAAGATCTAAGATAATTTTAACTTTCCCGTGGTTATATTTTACAAGCATTGAAATTTTCTAAAATTAGCCAGTATTACTTGATTTTACCATGTTTGGAGAGTGATATGCACTTCATTTAAGGCTCAATGTGCATTTCTGTCTGATACTCTGGATGTCCCTGACTGGCACAGTGTCATATGGTACTAACACAAAAGTTTAAGGTCATTTCTGGTGTATTACTACTCTGTCAAATTTCATTTATCTGCCTATATATGATATAAATATAAATGATCTGTATCTGTGCTTGATATCAATGTCACATCCACATCTTATGTCTCAGCAGAATTGGGTTATCAGGTTCCTCTAAACCTCTATGCCCCTCATTCTTGGGCCTGTTTTTTATCTTCCAGGTTTTACAACAGGTGTTGCTTATCCGGAGGTTTCTTCTTACCATCTCTACATGTTATTCTCTTCAGCACTCATCGTAACAATAGTCAAATAGTTGTATGATTCAATTATTTTTTATATCAGATCAGCTCCCTATTTAAATTATGTGCAACACATTGGTAGGGCATGGGTTAATTGCATGTGCTATTGTTGAACACCTTGGAAACTTGAACAATGCCTGAGACAGAGAAATACTTTAAAATGTCTTCTGAATAAATGTGGTGGAAAGATTGAGAGTTAGGTAGAAAGATGTAGAACTTCCCTTCTTATTTGAGAACCTAGTTGCTGACATCGAACCAAAGTATATCTAGCTGTCTTCGCACAGACTTGAAGCCTCTTTTATTTGGGTTTGTCTTGCTCCTTTGTTTGGTTGTTTAGTTGTTTCCTGATACATACTAAGCAGTTGTCATTACTTTAATGTCAGTGACTATAATGGTAAAGGAGCCATGCACAGAGTTTTACATTCTGTTGGGAATTACAAAACTTAAAGAAACAAATAAGTCAGTGAGGTAATTGTTTTTAGAGACAGGGTCCTTTGTGGATCACATTGGATTGAAAACATGGTGTTTTAGGACTTAGTAAAAGTAAATATGTGCATATTGGACAACATTGGTTTGAAGGCTGATAAAAACGGTAATGTATCTGAGTTAATTGGTGATATAAATTGCTGTTGTCCACATTAGCTTTAACTAAAATCTGTATAACAATTACTTCGGGATTGGTATAAACAAATGTTCTCTATAATTTTGCTGTCATATAGTATCACCTGGTAGCAATCTCTTTCACCTATAGGATGATTTAACTCAAAAATAAACTTTGTTTCCCAAGTTAATCACATACAGTAACCCAAAACAGCATGGGTGAACTTGATGAAATCTGTGCCTTGATTCCACCCTATAGGTATGTATAAAACAA
The DNA here is from genome assembly GCA_009823505.1 of Rhizomys pruinosus. Lineage (NCBI taxonomy): Eukaryota > Metazoa > Chordata > Mammalia > Rodentia > Spalacidae > Rhizomys > Rhizomys pruinosus. The sequence goes on from VZQC01007901.1 coordinate 217,507, forward strand.
CTGCTTTTTTGAGACTCATGGGTCAAAAATAAAAACCTTAAATAAAAAAGGGGGATATAGATAGATATGAAAACTTTTTGTCAAAAAACCTTGCAACCCAAATCTTAAAACTAACTATGGGAAAGGATTTGTATGTTCCAACAGGCCAGAGTATCACCAACTTAATGGCTGAGAAAGAAAATGCAGCTTTGCAGTGAGTAGGATGTACCAGAAAGTGCCAGCAGAAGGATTGACTCCTCTGGGCATTGAAGGGAAGAAATGCCTCAGATTGCTGCAGACATCAGGCCCCTCTGTGGATCCTACTAGTAACAACTATTTTTAATGAATCCTAACGAAGCTTACCTTCTAGGTGCCGCAAAGGTTTTAATACAAGAGACTTTCTTAACTCCCCCCCATAGAATAAGGAGAAATAAGATGATGATGAGGTCGTTCTCCAGCTGTAGATTGGAGCCAGCTGTTATAGAGGTATTCTCTTGTAAAATCAGTAAAACTGCCTTCTTTAATTGACTAATGGACATAGAAACTGTGAAAAGGATTATTCTCTATTCAGAACCAAATATAATGCTAAAGTCTCCTTAAGCTATGCACTTAAACAAAATATATTAATACAGGAGCTCTGACATCAACAATGGATTATTCTACCAAGGAGATGTTGGCCAGGGGATCCAAGCCCCCACAAATGGTAAAGGCTCCTTGCCTCCAAACTGGGATATCTGCAGGAAGAGAGGCGATAAGGCCCTGCTGTTGAAGACCTGATATAAACATGGGAAAGATGTATGGAGACCGCACTTGCAAGTATACAGATGGTCTCTGGGATGCCAGAGAGTGTTACCAAAGACCACTAAACCAATAAAGCAAATATAGGTCTCCTTGAGTCAAGCAAGACTCCTCCGTCAGCACCAGCTACACCTCATCTGCCTGGAAATACTGTGCAGCAGTGGCAGCCATATGTCTGTATATCCCAAATCTAATTGGCTATTAGCTCTCTCCTTGGAGGAATAACCCACGGCTGATGCCACAAGCTTACATCCTCTAATGGTTAGGAGATGTTATAAACCACACGAAGACCCTGCCATACTTAACAGAAGAAAATGTAAATCATGAATTAACATACCATCCAAACATCTGTGTCTATACCAAAGTAACCTACCATAACAATTAGTACTGTTTAAATACCTATATATCTAATTGTGTGTGCTTCATTAGTAGGATCGAAAGGCTATATATTATACTGTTTAAATACCTAAATATCTAATTGCATGTGCTTCATTAGTAGGATCGAAAGGTTAAGCCTGGACAAGCTGGCAGCCCATGAAAGAAAACAGCCAGAACTGACTAGAGACCAAGACATCAGCTCCAGAGAAAGTAGAGTGTTTTGCTTCTCATCCACCTGTGCCCCTTTTCTAAGCCTAGGGAACAATCTGCGGAAGAGGGGGCGTGGTAGAATGTAAGGGCTTCGATTGGGGTTAATGGTGAAACTACAACAATATAGACTGGACACTCATTTGATCAACTTGATTGAACATACAAGCCCCCCCTGCTGGATGGTGGGACCCATGAGCTGTGTGGGTTTGGGCACAACTGCTTGCAAATTGGTTTTACATGAAGGATGCTTGTACTCACAAATTATCACTTATTGTTAAAAAAATGAAAACAAAACAAAACAAAAAAGCAGAGAAAGATGCAGAAAACTTACGGCAGAATGCATGATCTGGGATGGGTAGGGGTGGGGTGGGGGGAAGGGAAGGGGATATATGCCTGAACTGAATTGGAAAATGTTGTATGAAATACACAAAGTATCAATAAAAAAAAAGAAAAGAAAAAAAAAAAAAGAACTTCCCCATGTAGCCAAAGATGACCTTGATCTCCTGATCTTAATTCTTTTACTTCTCAAGTTCTTGGAATTACAGGTGTGTGTCATCATGATTGTCTGTAAAATAATTTCATATAATAGACTGTTAGAAATAAAAGTAAATGACATATATAGGCAAACATTTCTTCAAAATCCTAATTTGAGTTATTTAATAAATACCCATAGGTGAGATTGCTAGATTTGACAGAAGTTCTATTTTAATTTTTATCTGCTTTCCCTAGTAGCTGATTATGGTAACAGGATTATTAGCTAAGAGGCAAAATAACCTAAATATCCATGGGATAAATGCATAAAGAAAATAAGTACAATTGGGTATGATGGCACATGCCTTTTATCCCAATACACAGGAGGCAAATGCAGGTCTATAGCTGTGAGATCCAGGCCAGCTTGGGATGGTCTAGATAGTGAATTCCAGGCTAGCTGGGGCTACATGAAGTAAACTAGTCACAGAAGTTTATGCACTGCACATATCTACTTACATGAGGTATATGATACGTATGAAGTATCTAAAGGTATTTAAAGTGGTCAAATCCATAAAGACAGAAGGTTGTCAATAGATAGAGTGAAAGGGAAAAAGAAGAGAAGGTTGTTCAAGTGGCAGGAGGTCTCAGCCATGCAAGATGAAAGCATTGTAGAGCTCTGTATTACAGCAATGTATATATACTTAACAGTAACACTGTCCTACATTGAAAAATCTGTCAATACAGCTCATGTAATTTCTTTTCACACACAGTATTAAATGAGGTAGCAAGAGTGTGACTGGGAGACTAAGGAAAGTCTGAATCCTTTAGAATGAAAGTTACGTCAGCTTCTGAGAGGTGCAATGTGACCCACCACACAGAAAGTTTTATGCAAATATCATATGGCCCAGGTATGCATTTCTAATGTCCCTTGAAGCCATATTAACTATTAGGCAAATCAATATCCATTCTTTTTCATTGAATCCAATATTTTCACAAAACATGATTTCATCTTGTCACAATTTTAATAAATTATTGGTTGTATGTTTTACTTTCTTGTGTGTGAAAAGCCATCAAAATGTACAGATTACTTGATAGAGCCCATTTCAATTTAGGGTAAAAATTATTTGACGCTCTCATGAGCCACATAATTATATTGAACATGAGAAATATAGGCAAAGACAGCATAGGAAGGCATTGAAAACTAGGGGAGAGCTGGAGAGTTGAAACATATGGAGGGTCTACAATGGTCTGGACTGCTGTGAGGAACGGTGGCTGATAAAGCTGGAGAGGGTGGTAGAGAAAAGTTCACATTTTCCTTGCAGCACACACGAAAACATGAAGGTCTTTCATACTCCTCAACTGTTTTTAAAATCATTTCAAGAACAAGAGGGATTTCTTTATATCACAAAATGTTTCCCATTTTAGGGGCTGGGGAAACAGCTCAATCAGTGAAGTGCTTTCTATGCAAACATAAGGACCTGAGTTTGGATCCTCAGCACCTACAGACAATGTCAGGCATAATGGCACCTTGTAATCTTAGTTCTGGGCAGGCTTAGTTCTGGGCAAGTTTAAGCATCCTAGCTGAAACAGTGAACGTCAGTTTCAGTGAGAAATATTGTCTTAAAACACTGTAAGGTAGAGGGAAACTGAAGAAGACATTCGGCATCTACCCTTGGCCTCTAGATTTACATGTGCACTTTTGTATCTGTAACCATATGCACATGTGTACACATGTACACAACACACACACCAAATCGAAGTATTTTCTCTTTTAGAAAAACAAATTAGATGACTTACAGGTATTTGATAAATAAATGAATAAATACAGAAGAGAAGGGTATTTTAGTAAAAAGAGGATTTCTCTGTATTGTGTTTACCCTTTTAAAAATCTTTTGAAACATAGACTCTGGTATGTGCCTGGGTTTCCTTCAGCTTATCTATTCACCACAGGCTTTGTAAGCTCCTTCTGAATATGTCCTTATTGTTAAAGAAATAATTGCCAGTTTTGAGTAAACCTTTATTGAGCAGTCATGAATAATTATCCCATGAGGTGTATTTGTGAATTATCATCTACATTGTATGCGGTGTTTTATGAAATATTTGGTGGCTGGTACAGTGCCTCATTGAAATAGCTGCTTGTTTAGAGCAATATTTTACCCAAATTGTTTATGCTTTGCATAGATTTTCATTTGTCTTGGTTCTTCTCTTATAAAGTATTTCATTAAAGATTTTCTTGTCTTCATAATGGGAAGATGAGTTGTTGAAGCTTTTAATCTGTGCAGTCGCATAGCTTATTGAGTGATAGAAAGGAAACAAATTAAGTATACAAGTTTTCTGTAGTTTCATTGTATGACCAGTTGAAGATGAGCAAATATAAACTGGAGGTTTCCCACATTATTTTGTGTTGTTAAAGGAATGCCTATTCTTGACATTAGTGTAAACAGACATAAAAATATAGAAGCATATATTGTGTTCAAACTAAGTGATCTGGAATCACATAGCTTGGGATTTGAGCTCAATATCCATGAAAAAAATGTGGATAGGACAGGACCAGACAGAAGGTGAATTGTGATGCAAAGAAGCAATGCCTCAGACCTCCTGGCAAGAAACAAGTGCCTGTGTCAGAGTTTCTTTATCTCAAGGAGAAATTGTTTCCCTACTTCCTGTCAACTTGATAGATATTGGCTGCTCTAAGAAAGGCATGATTTAGGAGCAGAAGACTTCTGCGGTGGAACATCTTAAAGGAGGAGACATCCAGAGCCTGGTCTGTAACTCTTTCCTTGAATTTCATCTAGTTAGCGCAGCCCAAAGTTTGCCACATATTATTAAACTAGCCCTACTGATTTGGCATTAGTTCTCGAATATTTCTGTATGCGACTTCATTTTAATTTCAATAATTTAGCTCAACAAGTTAATGTATAGCTGGATTTTCTGCTTATGTAAGTTTTTATCAAATAGTAATTAACATTCTACATAGATCAAGACTGAAGATGTGGTCATTGAGAATTTCTTTTTTTTGTTTTAGAATACATTTACTGATGTTTTGTGTATTTCAGACATCATTTCTCAGTTCTGTTTAGACACATTCTTCCTTCCATTACCCCACCGCACCCCAGATCATGCATTCTGCCATACATATCTTTTATCTTTCTTTCAGTCTTTTTAAAGTTTTTCTCTGTAAAGGTTCATTGTTTTGGGGCAGAATTTAGCAATGTCAGTCCGTTCTTTGACCCAGTCCCTATGTTGTTGTGGTTCCCTTCTCATTGTATTGCTTAAAAATATGCTTATATAAACATCATACGTGTACCCGAGTTATATTCTCCAAGAATAAACTGTATGTTAACTCTGATATATGTTTAGGAGTTCACAATTCTTCCCTTTAATTTTATATTACTCTAAAATATTGATATATACTTTTTACCTGTGAACATTAATTGCAATGTCTGAAAGTATGTGGTAAGTTAACTCTAGGGCTCATTGAGATATACAAAAAGACAAATGGAGAATGGTTTCCCTCATTTGTGGATGCTAACACCAAATCTCCCAGACGAAAGGCAAGCTGAACGACAGTATAGTTATATTTTTGTTTATCTGAAAGCAACTATGTTGGTATAATGCGAATCTCTCAATGGGCTCTAGAATCCACCCACCAATTATTTTCAGACTCTGTAATTACTGTATATGGGTGGAGAGTATGTATCCATATTTTAGAGTAATATGAAATTAATGGAGGAAAATGCGAATTCCTAAGCAAAAAAAAAAAAAAAACAGAGAAAGATGCAGGACAGTTATGGCAGAATGCATGATCTGGGATGGGGTGGAGTGGGGAAGGGAAAGGGGAATATGCCTGAACAGAAATGAAAAATGATGTATGAAATACATAAAACATCAATAAATAAATTTTGAAAAGAGATTCACCTTATAACATTACAGTTGCTTTTAGATGGAAAGAGATATAACAATAGCATTGCTCAGCTTGTCTTTCAATTAGGAGATTTGGTGCTACCATCCACAAATGAGGGAATCCATTCTCATTTGTTTATTTCGCACTGTGTTGCTTCACTTAGCATAATGGCTTTGAGTTCCATCCATTTACCTGCAAAGTTCATGATGTTATCTTTCTTTACTGCTGCATAGAACTGCATTGTGTAGATGTACCACATTTTTGTTATCCACTCATCAGTTGAGGGGCACCTGGGTTGCTTCCAGCTTCTTGCTATTGTGAAGAGGGCTGTGATAAACATAGATGTACATATCTTTGCAGTAGGATGAGTCTTGTGGGTATATGCTCAGAAATGGTATAGCTGGATCAGGTGGTAGCTCATTTTGAGTTTTTTAAGGGTTCTCCACACTGCTTTCCACAGTGGTTGTATGAATTTATATCCCACCAGCAGTAGATGAGTGTTCACCTTTCCCCACAACCTCTCCAGCATTTGGTGTCTTTTGTTTTCTTGATCTTAGCCAGTCTTATTGGAATGAGATATCTTAGACTGGCTTTAATTTGCATTTCCTTAATTATAAACAATGTTGAACGTTTTTTGAGATTTTTTTCAGCCATCTTTCCTTCCTCACTGGTGAAGTCTCTGTTCAGCTCTTTATTCCATCTTTTGAGTAAGTCATTTGTTTTCTTCTTTGTTTTTTGAGGAGTTTGTATATTCTGGAAGTTGATGCTCTGTCAGATGTATCACTTGTGAAGATTTCCTCCCACTCTGTGTGTTTTCTTTTCACTTCCCTGATTGTTTCTTTTGCTGTGCAGAAGCTTTTGAATTTGAAGAGGTCCCACTTCTCAATTGACCTTATTTCCTGCTGCTGTCTGATTTAGAAAGTCTTTTCCTACACCTATGTCTTGTAGGTTGCTGCCAAAATTTTCTTCTATCACCTTCAGAGTTTGGGGTTTCACACTGAGGTCTTTGATCCATATGGAGTTGATTTTTGTACAGGGTGAGAGGTAGGGGTTTAATTTTATTCTACAAATGTTGATCCAATTTTGCCAGCATCATTTGCTGAAGATGTTATCTTTCCTCCAATGAGCTTTTTTGAAGCTCATTATCGAATATGAGGTAGTTGAGATTGTATGAGCTCAAGTTTGGATCTTCAATTTTGTTCCATTGGTCAACAGGTTTGTTTTTGTGTCAGCGCCAGGCTGTCTTTATGATTATAGCCTTGTAATATAGCTTGAAGTCCAGGAAGCAATCCTTTTTGTATTGCATTTTTCACTCAGGGTTGCTTTAGCTATTTGGGGTCTTTTGTTTTTCCATATGAATTTAAGGATTTTTTTTCCACGTGTATGAAGAAACTCATGAGGATTTTAATTGGGATTGCATCGAATCTGTATATTAATTTAGGTACAATGGACATTTTTACTATGTTAATTTTTCCAATCCATGAGCATGGGAGGTTTCTCCATCTTTTGATATCCTCTTCAATCTCCTTATTCAGGGGTTTAAAATTTTTGTTGTAGAGAGCTTTGATGTCTTTGGTTAGGTTTGTCTCTAGTAATTTTATTTTTTGAAGCTATTGTGAGTGGGAAGGTCTCCTTATATTCCTTCTTCAGTTGCTTGTTGTTGGTGTAAAAAAAGGCTACTGATTTTTTCCACTTTACTGAAATTCTTAATTGTTTTTAGGAATTTTCTAGTGGAGTTTTTAACATCCCTTAGGTAAGTTATCATATCATCTGCAATAGTGTGACTTCCTCTTCTCCAATTAGTACTCCTTTAATTTCATTTTCTTGCCTTATTGCCCTAGCAAGTGTTTCAAGCACTATATTGAAGAGGAGTGTCCACAGCGGGCAGCCTTGCTGAGTTCCTACCTTTAAGGGGAATCCTTCTAACTTTTCTCCATTTAGGATGATATTGGCTGTGGGTTTGTCGTATATGGCTTTGATTACACTGAGGAATATTCCCTTCAGTCCAATTCCCTCTAGAACTTTAAACATGAAGGGATGTTGGATTTTTTCAAAGGCTTTCTTTGCATCAATTGAGATGATTGTGTGTTTTTTTGTCTTTTAGCCCATTTATGTGTTTTGTAATATTTAGTTATTTACATATGTTAAACCATCCCTGCATCTCTGGTATGACTCCAACTTGGTCATGATGGATGATCTTTTTGATGTGGGTCTGTATGCTATTTGCAAGTATTTTGTTGAGAATTTTTGCATCTGTGTTCATTAGTGAGATGGGTTTATAGCTTTCTTTTTTGGTTGTGTCTTTGCCTGGTTTTGATATTAAACTGATGGTGGCTTTATAGGAGGAGTTTGGGAGATTTCCCTCTGTTTGTATCCTTCTGAATAGTTTGAGGAGTAATGGTTGTAAGACTTCTGTAAATGTTTTATAGAATTCTGATGTGAAACCATCTGGGCCTGGACATTTTTTAGCTGGGAGTTTTTTAAATGTTTTTATTACATCTTCAATTTGCTCAGATGTTATGGGTCTGTTTAAACTGTCAATCTCTTCTTGGTTAAGCTTTGTTAGTTCCCAGGAATTCAGATATTTATCCGTTCTCTTAAGTCTTCAAACTTAGTAAAGTGTAGATTTTTGAAGTATTCTCCTATGATTGTCTGAATCTTTGTCTGTTGTGATGTTTTTCCTTTCATCATGAATACTATTAATTTGGAGTTGCTCTTTTTTTCTTTTGGTTAACTGGACTAGAGGTCTATCTATCTTGTTTATTCTTTCAGAGAACCAACTTTTGGATTCATTGATTTTTTTTTGTACTGTTTTCTTTGTTTCTATTTCATTGACTTCTCCTTTGATTTTTGTTATTTCTTCCTGTCTGTTGGGTTTAGCGCCCATTTGTTGTTGCCTCTCAAGTGTTTTTAGCTGTAGTTTTAGATCATTTATTTGTTTCTTTTAAAAATTCTTTACATTGACAAGTATGATTAATACTGATTGAATTTTAAAAATTACTTTTTGGCAATTTCATATGTGAATATGGTATTCATATAATTTCTACTCTTCCTTCTCCCCCAACTCTTCCCACATTTCACCCCATTCTCCCTCAATTTCATGATATGTTCTTTTATTATTATAGTCACATAATAATATATGTACGTGTTTATACACACACCAGCATACACACACAATCTACTGATTCCGTTTAGTAAGGCTCATATGTATATATGTTTAGGGCTGCACACTTGGGACTAAATAATCTATCCCTGGATAAAACTGATTCTCCTGCTTTCAGCAGACATTTATTTTCTGCAGCTCTTTATCTGGAAGTGGGACCTTGTGAAATCTCTCACATCCTTCTTAGCATGACAACTGTTGTCACCACTCAGGTCTTGTTTAGGATGCCATGTTGTTGAGATTTCATGACTACAGCTTTCCTGTCATGTCTAGAAGACACCGCAGTAGGTACCTTGGTTCTCTGGATCTTAGAATCTTTCAGCCCCTCCTTCAACAATGTTCTCTCAGGGGTTGCATTGTAATTGGATCAGTTAGAACTGGAAACATTATTGTTACTTAGTCTTTGCATTTGAAAAGGCATGAACCTCTCCAATAGCCTTCATCTGTCACAAAAAGAAATGTCTTTGGTGAATGGCAGAACTATTCTTACCTGTGGGTAGAAGGATGGTTATTTAAAATATAGTCAAAAATTACATTGGTTTAATAAGATGGCTATGGTGGTCTCCTCAATATGGTCTATAACTCTTTAAGCCACTGATAATTGACTGTGTTTACAGTACCAGACATGAATTGCCACTTAAGTGGCTTAAGTCTCATTAGAGAACTTTTGGTTACCCCTAAGATAAAAGTACCACTATTGGACCATTACGGATGTTTTAACTAATCAATATTATTGTGATTCATAAGCTTTACACCTAGGCAGGAAAGCTGATTGCTTTCTTTCCCTTGGCAAATTGCATAGCACCTTCTAATACTATGAAAGTTACACTTCAGGTCATTTTCAGCTTGATTTCTCCAAGTCCTGTATCTGAAGTATATGGTATCTTCAGCATATATGTCTTTTGCATGCATGGGACTGGAGTTTTTGCTAGATATATTATGGCTATGCACAAGAACATACACATATTGTATATAACTATATTTATAAAATAATACAAATAATTTCTCTATGATTTTTTTCAGACATTATTGTTATTAATCTCTCTTTCCTCCCTCTCCCTCTGTCTAACCATCCCTGCTTACTCTACAGCTAAAGTCCCCCTCCATATTTTTCCATTTTGATATTTATGCTCTGTTAATAAATGTCTTTTGTAAATGAAAATGGAACTGGATAATGCTGAAAGATGAAATCTTCTTGAGTTTCTCTGTTATCAATTCCATTTCTCTAGGAATCATTATTAACAATTTGGTCTCACTCCAAATGCATCTATATATCTATATCTATATCTGTATATGTACAAGCCTGGTACTATACCTGCATATTTAAAACATTTAAATAACAGAAAGTAAATACATCAATCCTCAACTTTTAATTTTAGAACGTAAAGTGTTTTCCATAATATTGCATATAAATCTATTTTTAGCTTATAACACTTTAAATATTTACAGTTTTTAACAGTTTTCCATTATTTGCTAAGTGCCAGTGAATGTTTTTATAAATATTGTTGTGCATGTGCCAAGGAGTTCCTGTAGTATGGATTCCTAGATGTGTTTGTCAGAATGTGGGATGTACTTCAAGACTGTAGAGATACTGCTCATATTGTGCTTGAGAATTGTTGCAGCAATTCCAATGTAAAAAATCTATGACAGGGGCTGGAGAGATAGCCTAGCGGTTAAGAGCACCAACTGCTCTTGCAGAGGACCCGGGTTCGATCCCCAGCACCCACGTGGCAGCTGAGAACTATCTGTAACTCCAATTCCAGGAGAACTTCAGTTCCAGGGGAATCCGAAACCCTCTTCTGACCTCCGCTGCTGCATTGCACAACAGGGGTGCACAGACCTACATGCAGACAGTACATTCATACACATACAAAAATAAGTAAAATTTTAAAAAAAGTAAAAAAAATCTATGACAAAACTGTTCTCACCACATCACTGTGTTTTGATTTTTCTCAATATAAACTATGAAAACTGTTGTTTTTATTTTGCAGCCACTTGTGCTTTGGGAGAAGAAATTCTGAGTAATATAATCAATATAAATTTTATTTTACATGGTAAATGACTGCTAAGACAATTTAACTAGAGCTAAATTGATCTATAATGAAAATTTTGCAATTTGGATTTTTTTGTAACATGCTACAGAAATGAATCCCAAATATCTTATAAATTGAAAAAAATAATATTGGAAGAGGAGCTGAAGAGATAGCTCAGTGGTTAAGAGAACTGGCTGTTCTTGCAGTGGACCTCCTTTCCTTCCATTCCCAGCACTTACATGGCAGGTAATAACCATCTGTAAGTCCATATTGAGGGGATCTGACTCCCTATTCTGACCCCCATGGACATTGCATGGCAGAGGTGTACCAATAAATTCATAGACATAAACTAAAAATAAAATATTTAAAAGTTATTGGAAGAAAGTTGAAGAGTACACAGAATAGAGATGATCAAAATTCTGAATTTGGTAAAGGCCAAAGGACTGGGTTGAGTTGTGTTCCCTCAAAAATCACATGTGAAGGGGCTGGAGAGATAGCCTAGCAGTTAAGAGTGCCGACTGCTCTTGCAGAGGACCCGAGTTCAATCCCCAGCATCCACATGGCGGCTGAGAACCGTCTGTAACTCCAATTCCAGAACTCCAGTTCCAGGGGAATCTGACACCCTCTCCTGACCTCCGCGGCATTGCACAACACGGGTGCACAAACCTACATGCAGACAGTACATTCATACACATAGAAAATAAATAAATTTAAAAATTAAAAAAAAATCACATGTGAAAATTAATGTGCCCAGGATCTTAGAATGTAATTTTATTAGGAAATAGTGTTATTGAAGAAAAAGTAAACTGACACAAAATCATACTAGAGTAGAGTTGGCTTTCCATCCAAGATGGCTGGTGTCATTACTAAGGACACTGTGTAATGACACACAAGAACACATTGTCTCAAGCCAGAAGTTGAGGTGTTCCACCCTTGAGCCAAGAATGAAGCTTTCTCAGAAATCACTATAGGATTGGAAAGAAACATAGATCCTTTCTAAAGGAGTAAATACTGGAATTCATACTATTCCAAATTATGAGACAATAGGCTTCCAAGGAGTAAGGTACCCAGCTAGTAATGCTTTCTTGGGGCAGCAACATCAACCCAAAATGGCCACCTACAAGGATGGGTTACAAAGTTTAGGTAGGCAGGGATTATTTATTTTACATTCTTTTCTTTTTTAATCTTTATATAATTTTTATTGAGCACCATTCTTTTCATGTAGTTTCAATATAATAGATTTCTTTCTTTTCTATTTGCTTGGTTCGGGTCTTTACATGTTTCTTCAAGATTCAGATTTCCTGAGAAGAAAGTTCATGAGCCAAGCTTGGATACAACACCTACCCCATGTTAACAGAGAACAGAACACTCAATATATGGCTTCATTATAACTGTATGCTGTAAGAGTGAGGGAACAGCCCTAACCCCTTCAAAGAGATTGATTTGTTACTAAATAATTGACTTGTATAGAATGCTGGGCTTTCTTTCCTGAAGGGATAAGAAATACAGGTTTTCAGGATACTAGTCAAATGGGTTATGTAGATTTTAAAAGAAGTGCTTAAAATGCATGAGAGACATTATAAGGGAAATATATGAGGGACATTTATCTCTAGGAAAATTAATTTACATGGAAAAGAACAGAAATGAAGAAGAGATGACAGATAGATGGTAGACAAATGCTAGCTAAATAGGTAATGCTAAGTAGATAGATGATGATAGATTATAAAAAGTATTAGGTTCCATGCCAGTGTCTGTACTAAGTGTCTTATAGCTATGAATACATTTCTGTCTCTGAATACTGCTATGCAAGGGTAAATGTTATCCCCATAGTTTACAGTTAATTAGGCAGAGGTAAATGAATATATTTTAAGATATGTGCCCCATATAGTTAATAAATTACAGAGTTGGGCTTCAAATTCAGGAAATTCTGTTTTTGAAATTTAGCTTTTGCACATTGTAGCCCTCTATGTGCAGGTTCTTAACAAGGATGAGCTTATTTTAGTCATTCCTTAGACATGCTGCTGCTACCTCTGTTCTATTTGTAAGGGAACTGAGAGGTGACACATTATAGTAGTGTATTATTACTTTTTAATTTATTTATCTTTATGTTGTGTGTGTTTTGCCTGAATTAAAGTGCACTCATGTCATGCAATGTCCACAGAGGCCAGAAGATGGCTTCAGATCCTCCTGGAACTAGTGTTATGGAGTGTTGTTAGCCACCATTTAGGTTCTGGGAACCAAATCCAGCTTCTTGGTAAGATGAGTGGGTGATTTTCACCGCTGAGCCATTTCTCCAGCCACTGTGCTGTACTACTAATCTACCCTTCTAATAATTAGTAATAAACATTTCTTTTTTTTTTTTTTTTTGTCTTGTTTTGCTTTTCTTTAGCTGAAGCTGAGTGGTTTACAGGTTCTTGGTCTCTAAAGGTAAACGTTTCCCTGTTAGGAAGAATGAAAGAGATAGTGTAACATTCACTCCACTGCTAGCTTGCTAATTCTTTTTTATAATGCTTTTATAGATGTTTTGTGTATTTCAGATATCATTTCTCAGTTCAGTTTAGACATATTCCCCTTTCCCTTCCCCCAACCCCATCCCAGATCATGTAATCTGCCATAACTAAACTGCATCTTTCTGTCAGGCTTTTTTTATGTTTAGGAATTCACTTGTGAAGGTTTCTTCCCATTCTTTGTGTTTTCCCTTCACTTGCCTGATTGTTTTTTTCACTATACAGAAGGTTTTGAGTTTGATGAGGTCCCACTTGTTAATTGTCAACCATATTTCCTTATTCCTTGATTTTTGTACAGGGTCACAGTTAATTTTATTCTTCTACAAATGGTGGTCCAGTTTTGCCAGCACCATTTGCTGAAGATGCTATCCTTCCTCCATTGAGGTTTTTTGCCCCTTTGTCAAATATGAGGTGGCTGAAATTGTATGAAATCAAGTTTGTTTCTTCAATTTTCTTCCATTGGTCAACAGGTCTGTTTTTGTGTCATCCAGTACCAGGCTGTCTTTATGACTATGGCCTTGTAATATAGCTTGAAGTCTGGTAGAGCAATCCCCCCTGTATTGCATTTTTCACTCAGGGTTGCTTTAGCTATTTGGGTCTTTTGTTTTTCCATATGAATTTAAGGATTTATTTTTCCAAGTCTGTGAAGAAGCTCATGGGGATTTTGAATGGGATTGAGTTGAATCTGCAAATCAATTTGGGTAAAATGGACATTTTTACTATATTAATTTTTCCAATCCATGAGCATGGGATATCGTTCCATATTTTGATGTCATTTTCAATCTACTTTTCCAGGGCTTTAAAATTTTTGTTATAGAGCTCATTGGCATCTGTGGCTAGTTTTGTTCCCAGGTATTTTATTATTTTTGAAGCTATTATGAGTGGTAAGGTCTTCTTATATTCCTTCTCTACTTGTTTATTGTTGGTATAAAGAAAGGCTACCGATTTTTCCAGGTTAATTTTGTATCCTGCAACTTTACGGAAACTCTTGTTTCTAGAAGTTTTCTGGTGGAGTTTTTAGCATCCCTTAGGTAAACTATCATATCATCTGCAAAGAGGGACTTTTCTGATTAGTACTCCTTTAATCTTTAATTTCCTTCTCTTGTCTTATTGCCCTAGCAAGAATTTCAAGCACTATGTTAAAGAGGAGTGGTGATAAGGGACAGCCTTCCTGGTTCTGGCCTTTAAGGGAAATAGTTCCAAATTTTCTCCATTTAGGATGATGTTGGCAGTGGGTTTGCTATATATGGCTTTGATCATGTTGAGGAATGTTCCCTTCAGTCCTATTCCCTCTAGGACTTTAAACATGAAGGGATGCCGGATTTTGTCAAAGGTCTTTTCTGCATCAATTGAGATGATCATGTGGTTTTTGTCATTAAGTCCATTTATGTGCTTTATGATATTTATTGATTTACGTATGTTGAACCATCCTTGCATGCCTGGTATGACTTCAACTTAGTCATGATGGATGATCTTTTTGATGTGGGTCTGTATGCTATTTGCAAGTATTTTGTTGAGAATTTTTGCATCTATGTTCATTTAATGAGATGGGTCTACAGCTTTCTTTTTTGGTTGTATCTTTTCCTGGTTTTGATATTAGGGTAATTCAGGCTTCGTAGAAGGAATTTGAGAGAATTCCTTCTGTTTGTATACTTCTGAGCAGATTGAGTGGTAATGGTTGTAGGACACCTTTAAATGTTTTATAGAATCGTGCTGTGAATCCATCTGGGCCCAGGCTTTTTTTAGTTGGGAAGTTTTTTATTATACCCCCCAATTCCTCAAATATTATGGGTCTGTTTCAACCGTCAATCTCTTCTTTGTTAAGTTTTGTTGGTTCCCAGGGTTTCAAATATTCATCCATTTCTCTTAGGTTTTCAAATTTAGTGGAATTTAGGTTTTTGAAGTATTCCCATATGATTGTCTGGATATTTTCTTTGTCTGTTTTGATGTTTCCCCCTTCATCACAAATACTATTGATTTGGAGGTGATCTTTCCTTTTTCTTTTTGGTTAAGAGGGCTAGAGGTCTGTCTATTTTGTTTATCTTTTCAAAGAACAAGCTTTTGAATTTGTTGATTCTATGGATTGTTTTCTTTGTTTCTATTTCATTGATATCTGCTCTGATTTTTGTGATTTTTTTCTGTCTTTTGGGTTTAGGGTTAATTTGTTGGTGACTCTCAAGTGTTTTTAGCTGCAGTGTTAGATCATTTATTTGTTCCCTTTCTGTTTATTTTATGTGTGCACTCAAGGCTATAAATTTCCTCTCTACTGCTTTTAAAGTATCCCACAGGTTTTGTTGTGCTGTATTGTCTTTTTTGTTCAGTTCCATGAATACTTTTAATTCACTCTTTATTTATTCCCTGACCCATTCATTATTCAGGATTCTGTTGTTTATTCTCCATGTGTTCTTGTAGCTAGTTCAGCTTATTATGGTGTTCATATTGAGCTTTATTGCACTGTAGTCTGATAGAATGCATGGACTCAATTTCAATCCTTTTGTTTTTGTTGAGATTTCCTTTGTGCCCCAGTATGTGATCGATTTTGGAGAATGTTCCATGAGGTGCTGAGTAGAATGTATATTCTCTGGTGTTTGTGTGGAATATTCTGTAGATGTCTGTGATGCCCATTTGGTGTTATTGTTCAGTTTTGATTCTCTCTGTTTATTTTTTTTGTCCAGTTGATCTATCCAAAGGGCTCAGTGGGGTGTTGAAATCTCCCACTATTTGTATGTTAGGATTAATCTGTGTCTTGAGGTTCCTCCAGAGTAGTGTTTATAAAGTTAGGTGCACCAGGGTTTGATGCATAGACATTTAGGATTGTGAAGTCTTCATAGTTAATTGTTACTTTGACAACTATGTAATGTCTGTCTTTGTCACTTTTGATTAATTTTACTTTGAGATCTATTTTGTCTGATATTTGAATAACCACTCCACTTTGTTTCTTGTTACCATTCGCTTGGAATAATTTTTTTCTGTCCTTTCACTCTAAGGTAGTGTCTGTCTTTGAGGGTGAGATGGGTTTCTTGTAGACAGCATATAGAAGGATTCTGTTTCCTAATCCATTCTCCAGTCTATATCTTTTGATTGGGCAGTTTAGACCATTAGTATTTAAGGTTATTATTGAGAGATGTGTGTTGCTTCCTTTAACCTTATTTTTTGTTTGCATTCTTGGTCTAGGTTTGTATTTACTGTTATTGTTTTGTTGATTTCTCTCTTTAATTGCTTAGGGATAGTTGCTCCTTTCCTCTGTTCTTTGGATTGCTTCGATTATTTTCTGAAATGTTGGTTATTTAGATATGTATTCTTTCATCTTATTCATGTCATGAAAGATTTTTCTTTCTCTTTCACCTATAGCTGACATTTTTGCTGAATATAGTAGTCTGGGTTGGCGTCTAAAGTCATTTAGCACATTATAAGCTTTTGTCCATGTTCTTCTAGATTTCATAGCTTGGACTGAGAAGTCAGCTGTGATTCTGATGGGTTTCCCCTTATATGTAACTTGTTTTTCTCTTGTGGCTTTCAGTATTTTGTCTTTGTTTTGAGCATCTAGTGTTTTTACAATTATATGGTGTGAGGAGTTTCTTTTCTTGTCCTGTCTATTCGGTGTTCTATGTGCTTCTTGTATTTGTATGGGATTGTCTTTTTTACTGTTTGGGGAAATTTTCTTCTATTATCCTATTGAAAATCTGGTCAATAGTGTTGTCTTGGGATTCTTCTTCTCTTTCCTCTATCCCTATGATGTGGAGGTTTGGTCTTTACATAGTGTCCCATATTTCCTGGTTATTCCACTCTTGTGTCTTTTAAAAATTTTCATAATCTTTACTTGAGCTTTCTAGTTGCTCTGCATTATAATGCAGATATGATATTCTTTTTTCTGCTTCTTCCATTCTACTTCTGAGGCTTTTTCCCATCCTTTCCTGGTGATTGGATGAGCATTTGATTTCTTTCATCCTGTGATTTCCTTAGATTTCCCAATTCTCTCTGGAGCCTGTAATTCTCATCTTGTAGCTCCTTGGTTCATTGGTGATTTTTTTTTCTTTTTTTATTTCAGCCTGGGATCTTTCCAGCATTTCCATGTCCTTCTGGAGTTTGTCATTTTCTCCCTTTAGTTCTTTCCAACGTTTGTCATTATCTCCCTCTAGGTCCTTCTTGAGCTTTTCATTCTCTTCTGTTAGTTCTCTAATTTCTTTCAATATGTCTACATTTGTTCTTCTAAGGTCAGTGTCTTGGCTTCTTTCCTTGGAGATCTCATTGTAGAGATCTTTTGTAAGGTTGGTAGAGTTCGGTATGGATTTATTATGAGCTTTTCCCATGTTGTTTTTAGTTTGTGTCTTTGGTATGTGGATTTGTCTTTTTATTTGTTTCTTTGGATTCTGACACCTCAACATTGGCTGCACTATAATCAGTAATGCTGTGACTGTTAGGCCTCTGCACCACAGCTCCCCAGGTTGAATGGGGGAGGGGGATTGTGTCCTGTTACTAGTAGGCCCCCAAGGGTCAAGGCAGTTCTACTGTGCCTTATGGGCACCTCGCTGAGTCTGTGCGCCTGTCTGGAGCCCAACCTGGGAGCTCCAGGGGCACGTGTTGAGTCCCCCGCCCCCCCAAGGATCAAGGCAATTCTGCCTTGCCTTACTGCCACCTCACTGAGTCTGTGTGCGTGTCTGCAGCCCAAGCTGAGATTTCCAGGTGCAGGTGTTGAGCCTCCCCCGCCCCCCATGATCAAGGTAGTTCTGCCTTGCATTACTGGCACCTCACTGAGTCTGGGCGCCTATCTGGAGCCCAAGCTAGGAGTTCAGGGGCTAGTACTGAGCCCCCCAAGGGTCAAGGCAGTTCAGCCTTGTCTTACTGGCACCTCACTGAGCTGCTAATTCCTTTTTAAAATATTTTTATGTGTATGAGTGTACTGCCTGCATGTGTGTAGGTGCATCAATGTCCTGCAATGCCTGCAGAGGCCAGAGAGGATATTAGATTATCTCAAACTGTAGTTATGGATGGTTGTTAGCCACCACATGGGTGGTGGGAATTGAACCCAAGTAATCTGTAAGAACAGCATTGAACTCAAGTCATCTGTAAGAACAGTAAGTGCTTTTATGTGTTGAGCCATATCACTCCCTAATTGGCCTGCTAAGTGTTTAGTATGTTACAAACCAGAAAAGACTTTGTTTAAAACCTGAAAATATTGGATAACTTATCACTTGCCAAGCTTTTTAATTGCTCTGAATATTGGCACATGACACTTTTGTTATAAAACAGGGGTTAGTAATTTATGCTCTGCTTGCTTAGCTGTGCTGCTGGATCATACATGATAATAGTTTTAAATTGTTGTATAAAATGTAAATATTTTAAGTAGGCAACAAAATATTTTATTAATGATTTCCTTCACTGTAATTAACAGTGTCATTTATTCATTTATTCAACAAGTCATTTCATTTCTAACCATTTACCTAATGATTATTATGTGCACAGAAACCATGTAATAGAAAATAAACCTTGTTTACCCTGTCCAGGAACATAACCTTGTAAAGACAATGCAATATGACAGGTGCTTCTATGGGTTAAATTGGACTATTCTGAATTGGGATACTTTGAGGGAAGGTCTATTGGCATTTGGGACATATGGGAAGCCTGCTTTGTATATTTTTTAATAGCAGATTTGGCTCTTACCCATGGCCTTCTAGGAGCTTTCCCTCCTCACATTCTGATGAACAAATATTCCTCTAGATGTGATATTCACTTCGGAGAGGAGCAAAATTGAAGGCAGATGAGAAGCACTGAGTAAAATAAAAAGACCTTCACAGGCTTCCTGAGAGATGTGATCTCTAAGCTGGAATTTGCTTGATGAGAACAGTAAACCTATGTACATAAGTCTCAGATGCAATGTCCCAAGAGTTCAAACATTAGGAATTATCTTGATTTCCTTCTACATCTACCAAGTTTTTACATTGACCAAGTCTTTTGTAACTCTTCCTTCCTTCCTTCCTTCCTTCCTTCCTTCCTTCCTTCCTTCCTTCCTTCCTTCCTTCCTTCCTTCCTGTAAGGAGGAATAGATCCATTTGGGCCTGGTGTAGAATATATATTTTTCAAATATGGTCTTTTCTACTTAATACATTTCCAAAGGACATGTTTAAGGATTAAAGAGATCAATGAAAAATCATGAAAATCACAAAAGCTCCCTCATTCAACAGAGGACAATGAACACAAAAAGCCACAAATATCCAAAGTACAGAGAATTGCTGGGCGATGGAGAGGTTTTTTTTAATTGATTTTTAGATACTTTTATTGATTATTTGTGTATTTCATACATTATCTTTCAGTCCAATTTAGACACATTCCCCTCTCCTTTCCCCCTACCCCACTCCAGTTCATGCCTTCTGACATACATGTCTTGCATCTTTCTCTCAGTCTTTCAAAAGATTTTCCACTGTAGAAGCTTGTTGTTTTGGGCAGAATTTAACTGTATCAATCAGTTCATTGGCCCAGTCTTTATGCTGTTGTTGTTCCCTCCCCTTTGTATTGCTCTAACATATGCCTATATAACCCTCACATATGTATCAAAATTATGACCTCTGAGAATAAACTGTATGTTAATTCCAAAATATGTTTAATCATTCACATTTTTGCCCTTTAATTTTATATTACTCTAAGATATGAATATGTACCTTCCACCCATATACAGCAATTAGAGTCTGAAAATAAGTGGGAGCCCGTTAAGAGATTCATATTATAATTCTAGAGCCTGTTAAGAAGAGATGGCTTAGCGGTTAAGAGCGCCAAAAACTCTTACAGAGGACCCGGGTTCTATCCCCAGCACCCACATGGTGGCCAAGAACCGTCTGAAACTCCAATTCCAGGAGAACTCCAGTTCCAGGGGAATCCGACACCCTCTTCTGACCTCTGCGGCATTGCACGACATGGGTGCACAGACCTGCATGCAGACAGTACATTCATACACATACAGAAATAAATAAAAAAAGAGATTCATATTATAACAGCACAGCTGCTTTCAGATAAAAAGGACTATAACAATAATGCTGTTCAGCTTTCCTTTCAACTGGGGATTTGGTGGGGATGTTAATCCATAAATGAGGGTAACCATTTTTGGAATTCACATTTTTCTCCTTTAATTTTATATTACTTTATTTTTATTTTTATTTTTTATTTTTCGAGACAGGGTCTCCCTGTAGCCCCAGCTGTCCTGGAACTCACTCTGTAGACCAGGCTGGCCTTGAACTCACAAAGATCCACCTGCCTCTGCCTCCCAAGTGCTAGGATTAAAGGCATGCCCCACCACACCTGGCCCTTTTATATTACTTTTTTTAAATTTAATTTTTATTGATGCTTTGTGCATTTCATACATCATTTTTAATTCAGATCAGGCATATTTCCCTTTGCCTTCCCCCCCACCCCCACCCCATCCCAGATCATGCATTCTGCCATAACTGTCCTGCATCTTTCTCTCAGTTTTTTTTTTCATTTTTTAGCTATAAGTGATAATCCATGAGTACAAGCANGCAGGTAGGGGGCGGAGGGCAGGGGGGTTGGTGAGGGGAGGGAAGTTCTGGATGTTAATTGCTCTGTCAGATGTATCGACTATGAAGGTTTCCTCCTCTCTGCTGTGGTGTTTTCTCTTCACTCTTCTTGGATTGTTCCTTTCACTGTACATAAGTTTTAGAGTTTAATGGATCCTATTGTCATTGTTGGACAAAATTATTCCTGGTGCTATTGTTTGATTTAGAAAAGTCTTTCCTATGCCATGTATTGTAGATTGCTGCCAAAATTTTCTTGTATCACCTTCAGAATTTTTGGGGGGTTTTATGTGAGGTCTTGATCCATTTGGAGTTGATTTTTGTACAAGTGATAAAAGTAGGGGTTATAATTATCTCTTCTACAATGTTGATCCAGTTTTGCCAGCACCATTTGCTGAAGATGCTGTCTTCCTACATTGAATCTTTTTGTCCCCTTTTTCAAATATGAGCGTGGCTGAAATTGGTGGGCTCAAGTTGTGGAACTTCAGTTTTGTTCCTTGGTCTGTGGGCCTGTTTTTGTGCCAGTACCAGGCTTGTTTTTATGACTTTAGACCGGCCAGGTCATGGTGGCGCACTCCTTAAATTAGCACCCATCAAGCAACCCCGGAGGCAGGCAGGCAATATTGTGAGTTCAAGGCCAGCTTACAGAGCGAGTTCCAGGACAGCTAGGGCTACAGGGAGAGCCGACTCAAAAAAAGACAAAAAAATATGATATAGACCTGTAATATAAAGTTTGGTATAGTGATTCTCCCCTGTATTGCACTTTTTGCTAGGGTTTCTTTGGCTATTTCAGGTCTTTTTTTTGTCATAAGATTAAGGATTTTCCCCCAGTCTGTGGAAAAATTCTGCATATTTTAATTGGGCTTGCATTGGATACTATATGTAATATATATATAATATATATTAATTTAGGTAGAATGGTCTTTTTACTATGATTATTTTCCAATCCGTGAGCATACGAGGTCTTTCCATCTTCTAATGTCTTCTTCAAGTTCTCCTTCAGGGGTTTAAAATTTTGTTGCAGAGATCTTGGTGTCCTTTGGTTAGGTTTGTTCCTAGCTATTTTATATTTTTTGTGGCTATTGTGAGTGGGAAGGTCTTCTTTTATTCCCTCTCCATTTTTGTTTGTTGTTGGTTGTAAAAGAAGGCTACATGATTTGTCTAATGTTAATTTTGTATCCTGCCAAATTTACTGAAGAATCTCTTAAATTAAGATTCTAGGAGTTTTCTGGTAGAGTTGTTTTAGCTTCCCTTACAAACTATCATATCTCTGTAAAGAGGGATAGTTTGGCTTCCTCTTTTCCAATAGTACTCCTTAATAATTTCACTTTTCTTGCCTTTTTTGTCCTGGCAAGTGTCTTAAGCACTATATGAAGAGGAATGGTGATAGCGGGAATAAAAACCACTTTAAGATATCTTTTCACTCCAATAAGACTGATGAAGATCATGAAAACAAATGACAACCATGCTGGAATGATGTAGGAGAAGAGGGAACACTCATCCCACTGCTGGTGGGAATGTAAGAATACAGCCATATGGGAACGCAGTGTGCCAGAACCCTTAAAAGACTCAAATGAGTCTACCACTCCTGGGTATATATCCACAAGACCATTCTACTGCAAAATCTTGCACATCTATGTTTTATTGCAACTCTCTTTGAAATATCAAAGAATTGCAAGGAGAAACGTAGTTAACACACTAAAAGAGACTTATTAAGGTATTTCAGTTACATACAATGTGTGTGGACTTTGCTTAGAAGCTGATTTTTAACAAATTTCAATAAATTTGTTGCTTAACTAATCTGAATACAATAGATGTGATTTCAACAGCAATCCAAAAGGCATTCTTAAATGCTGATGGGCTATCACTGATGTCGGGAAATTATTCTTTTTTTTCTCATATTTAGGTGATTAGTGGTATATGGTATACTTTTAAAAAGACCTTATTTGTACATTTATTTATGTGTATGTGTTGTAGGAATGCATTGGTGTGTGGGGGGGTTCCCTCAGAAGCCAGAAAGAAGGTGTTTGGTTCCCCCGGTGCTAGTTTGCAGGCAGCTGTGAGCCACCTCATGTGGGAGCTAGGAACCCAAATGAATCTGGGTGCTTGGAAACTGAACTCAGGTCACCTGAAAAAACACTAAAATCAAATTTTAAATCACACAAAAAAAATGAAATATAGAAGAACTGGAAACCAACCATGCCCCTCAAACATGAAGGATAGAGAAAATGTACATCTACACAATGGAGTTCTATGCAGCAGTAAAGAAAAATGACATCATGAACTTTGCAGGTAAACAGATGGAACTAGAAGACATTATGCTATGTGAAGTAATACAGTCCCAGAAAAACAAATGAAAAATGGCATCCCTCATTTGTGGATGCTCTCACAAATACCTAGTAGTAAGGTAAACTGAGCAATGTGTGTGTGCGTGTGTGTGTGTGGTGTGTGTGTGTATTTTTTCTTTACCTGAAAGACAAATTTACCTGACCTTAATGTGAACTACCTTAATGTTGATCTTAAATTAACCTACAACTTATTTTCAGTACATTTGTAGGTGTAGGTATGGGGAGGGAATGTACGCATACTTTAAAAGTATATAAAATGGAGAGCCAATAGCCAATTAGATTTGGGATATGCCACAAAGCTTACATCCTCTACAGATTAGGAGATGTTATAGCCACAGTAGACCCGGTCACTATTAACAGGGGGGAAAACTGTAATTCATGGATTAACCTATCATCCAACATATGTGTCTATGACCACAGTAACCTACCATAACTATTAGTGCTGCTTAAATACCTATATATCTAATTGCTTGTGCTTCATTAGAGGATCGAAAGGTCTCCTGGACAAACCGTCAGCCCATGAAAGGAAACCCCGAATTGACCAGAGTCCAAGTCAACAGCTCCAGAAGAGAGTGGACTGTTTTTCTTCTCATCCACCTGTGCCTCTTTTTCTAAGCCTAGGGAACATTCTGCAGAAGAGGGGGCGTGTAGAATGTAAAGGCTGCGATGGGGGTGGATGGTGAAACTAAGCAATGTAGATGCTGGACACTCATTTGAATCAACTTGATGACATACATGTCACCCCCAACGGATGAGGGGCTGTAGGGTTTGGGCACACAACAGACCTGCAGATGGTTTTGCATGAAGTATGGCTGGGAATCAAGCTGGGCGTGGTGGCGCACGCCTTTAATCCTAGCACTTGGGAGGCAGAGGCAGGCGGATCTTTGTGAGTTCAAGGCCAGCCTGGTCTACAGAGTGAGTTCCAGGACAGCTGAGGCTACAGGGAGACCCTGTCTCAAAAAGACAAAAAAAAAAAAGTGCTGGGAACTGAACCTGGGTCCTCTGCAAGAGCAGCAGTGCACTTAACTCCTGAGCTTTCTCTCCAGCCCCCAGTCTTTATTTTAGACATTTACATTGTTTCTAGGTTTTTCTTTCTGTTACAAGGAATGCTATCAGTATTTCCCCTCCCTGCCTATACCAAATATGTAAAAGATACAGAAGTGAAGAAAATATATTTTCCAAATTTTTTGGTCTTTTTGAGACAGGGTCTCCCTGTAGCCCCAGCTGGCCTGGAACTCACTATGTAGATCAGGCTGGCCTTGAACTCACAGAGATCTACCTGCCTCTGCCTCCCAAGTGCTGGTATTAAAGGCCTGCACCACCACATCTGGCTGTGATTTTCCAATTTTAACAGCCACCAATTGCTGCATAGGCAAAGTTATTTCACCCACAGCACTCTACTGTCCCTGCTTGCTTATTCTGAGGTAAGTTTCTTCTGTAAATATTTTATAATGCACCTAAAAAAGTTAAGCACTTCTTTTAAAAATATACAGGGCCAAAGAGACGGTTCTGTGATTTAAAATATTTATTGTTTTTCAGGTGACCTGAGTTCAGTTCCCAGCACCCAGATTCATTTGGTTCCTAGCTCCCACATGAGGTGGCTCACAGCTGCCTGCAACTCTAGCTCCGGGGGAACCAACACCTTCTTCTGGCTTCTGAGGGAACCCCCCCCCACACACACATGACATTCCTACACACATACACATAAATAATAGTACAAATAAGGTCTTTTTAAAAGTCATACCATATACCACTAATCACCTAAATATGAGAAAAAAAAGAATAATTTCCCGACATCAGTGATAGCCCATCAGCATTTAAGAATGCCTTTTGGATTGCTGTTGAAATCACATCTATTGTATTCAGATTAGTTAAGCAACAAATTTATTGAAATTTGTTAAAAATCAGCTTCTAAGCAAAGTCCACACACATTGTATGTAACTGAAATACCTTAATAAGTCTCTTTTAGTGTGTTAACTACGTTTCTCCTTGCAATTCTTTGATATTTCAAAGAGAGTTGCAATAAACATAGATGTGCATGTATCTTTGCAGTAGAATGAGTCTTGTGGATATATACCCAGGAGTGGTAGACTCATTTTGAGTCTTTTAAGGGTTCTGCACACTGCTTTCCATAGTGGTGTACAAGTTTACATTCCCACCAGCAGTGGATGAGTGTTCCCCTTTCCCTACATCATTTCCAGCATTTGTTGTCATTTGTTTTCATGATCTTCATCAGTCTTATTGGAGTGAAATGATATCTTAAAGTGGTTTTAATTTCCCGTATCACCATTCCTCTTCAATATAGTGCTTAAGACACTTGCCAGGACAAAAAGGCAAGAAAGTGAAATTAAAGGAGTACTAATTGGAAAAGAGGAAGCCAAACTATCCCTCTTTACAGATGATATGATAGTTTATGTAAGGGAAGCTAAAAACTCTACCAGAAAACTCCTAGAAATGATTAAGAGATTCAGTAAATTTGCAGGATACAAAATTAACTTAGAAAAATCAGTAGCCTTTCTTTACACCAACAACAAACAACTGGAGAGGGAATACAAGAAGACCTTCCCACTCACAATAGCCACAAAAATAATAAAATAGCTAGGAACAAACCTAACCAAAGACACCAAAGATCTCTGCAACAAAAATTTTAAACCCCTGAAGGAGACTGAAGAAGACATTAGAAGATGGAAAGACCTCGTATGCTCACGGATTGGAAAATTTAATATAGTAAAAATGACCATTCTACCTAAATTAATATATATATATATATATACATATATATTCAATGCAATCCCAATTAAAATATGCAAGAATTTCTTCACAGACTTGGGGGAAAAATCCTTAAATTCTTATGAAAAACAAAAGACCCTGAATAGCCAAAGCAACCCTGAGCAAAAAGTGCAATACAGGGAGAGATCACTATACCAAACTTTATATTACAGGTCTATATCATATTTTTTTGTCTTTTTTTGAGACAGGCTCTCCCTGTAGCCCTAGCTGTCCTGGAACTCGCTCTGTAAGGCTGGCCTTGAACTCACAAATATCTGCCTGCCTCTGCCTCCGGGGTGCTAGTATTAAAGGAGTGCGCCACCATGCCCGGCAGGTCTAAAGTCATAAAAACAGCCTGGTACTGGCACAAAAACAGGCCCACAGACCAATGGAACAAAACTGAAGTTCCAAACTTGAGCCCACACAATTTCAGCCAGCTCATATTTGAAAAAGGGGACAAAAAGATTCAATGTAGGAAAGACAGCATCTTCAGCAAATGGTGCTGGCAAAACTGGATCAACATTTGTAGAAGAATAAAATTAAACCCCTACTTTTCACCTTGTACAAAAATCAACTCCAAATGGATCAAAGACCTCAACATAAAACCCAAAATTCTGAAGGTGATACAAGAAAATTTTGGCAGCAATCTACAATACATAGGCATAGGAAAAGACTTTCTAAATCAAATAGCACAGGAAATAATGTCAACAATTGACAATTAGGATCTCATTAAACTCTAAAAGCTTTTGTACAGTGAAAGGAACAATCAAGGAAGTGAAGAGAAAAACCACAGAGTAGGAGGAAACCTTCACTAGTGATACATCTGACAGAGCATTAACATCCAGAATATATAAACTACTCAAAAAAACAAAGACATAAGAAAACAAATGACCCACTAAAGAGATGGAGTAAAGAGCTGAACAGAGACTTTCCAAGTGAGGAAAAAAAGATGGCTGAGAAACATTTTAAAAGTGTTTACATCATTAATAATTAAGGAGAGTTGATCTTCTTTAAGAGAGTGATGTTAGATAGGCTGATTAAACCCCAGGGGATGAACTTGCATTAAGGAACATCTGGGTACACTAACACCAATAGGCCTTAACATAAAATGACAGAATGTATAAATCTGTTGGGTGCTATGGAGGGTGAAGATGGGGGTAATGTACAAAGACTTTTTGTGTAAGATGCTAAAACCTATGATATATGTGGCATGCATATATGCATATTTTGGAGTGATGCATATTGAACAACAACAACAACAACATGACTGGGCCAAAGAACTGTCTGAAACGGTGAGATTCTGCTTGAAACAGTAAACTTCTGTATCAAGAATTTTAAGAGAGACTGAGAAAAGATGAAAAACATGTTTGACAGAATGCATGAGCTCTGGTAGGGTGGGGGGCAGGGAGGGGGCACAGGTCTAGATTTGATGTGAAATTTTGTATGAAATGCACAAAGCTTCAATAAAAATTGGCTTTGAAAAAAAAAGAAAAAAAACACTTGGGAGGCAGAGGCAGGTGGATCTTTGTGAGTTCAAGGCCAGCCTGGTCTACAGAGTGAGTTCCAGGATAGCTGGGGCTACAGGGAGACCCTGTCTCGAAAAGACAAATAAAAAACAAAAACACAAAGGTATGTAAGCTCTAAAAATATACACAAGAATTCAGTAAATATTATCCAAAAATGAAAATAGAAATTTCTATAATTTCTCAACAATTAAAATATGAGCGTTTGTTTATAAGCAAGTTTCTATCATTATTTTGAATTCATGGATAAAATGAGTGCTTATTATTATGTTAGAAGTGTGGTAATTTTATCCAACTCTGATTTCTATATAAAAAAAGAGGTGTGGTAATTTTAAAGCTTAAGGATTATAACATGAATTGAACATATGAGAATCATGATTTCTCATCTTATCCTAAATATGATACAGAAACTGGCCAAAGGGAGCCACCTAGAAACTTAGGAGTCCTTATAATTATGTGTATTTTTCTTAACTGACAGCTCAGATATATAGTTCTGGAATTGGATTATATCATAAGGAAGATCTGAATCTGAGCTTAGAATCAATGACTATTAAAGCTTACAGTGAATCCAGAGATCTTATTGTTCAAATCCTGAGAAGTTCAGGTGATCTGGTAAGTTCAGATAACTGCACGATGACAACTCTGGACTTTGTTTCTTGATTTCCAATCCTATGCCCCTGGAGCTTAGTGTCTCCCCCACTTTTTAGGTCCTTTGTATGACTGCATCCAGTGACAAGTGTTTCTTCTGTACTGGACCAGCAAGTGTGTGGCACTGGCTATATTACAGGGTGAGTCTGACTTCTAGTTCCTTCCAAAATCCTATGTGACAAATTTTTAGGAGAATGACATTTACTATCTCTTTTATATTTGATTCACCTATTTATCTTTCATAATATCTATTATATTTATTTATCTTAAGATGGTCAAGTTTCTGTAAGAAAATTACCAAGTTTAAACAACTTTGGCTCCGTTTTATGAATAGTTCTTTTGTTTTCTTTGTTTGGAGATGACTAGGTAGAGAATATAAGAATATAAATCTTGGGGCTGGAGGGATGGCCTAGCGGTTAAGAGCGCCGACCGCTCTTGCAGAGGACCCGGGTTCGATCCCCAGCACCCACATGGCGGCTAAGAACCGTCTGTGACTCCGGTTCCAGGAGAACTCCAGTTCCAGGGGAATCCGAGACCCTCTTCTGACCTCCGCGGCATCGCACGACACGGGTGCGCAGACCTGCATGCAGACAATACATTCATACACATAAAAAAAAAAATAAATAAATAAATTAAAAAAAAAAAAAGAATATAAATCTTACATTTCTTTTGCTTCTGTCTCCCTAACTTTTACTGGTTTTATTTATGAATCTAAATGAAGTGATGATTCTTAAAATTTTAGACACATGAGCAAGAAATGCTTTAAGGTTTCAATCCTTTTTGTGAAACATTAACATAAGATAATACATGACTCATGTCTTCTTTTGTGTATTTCAAGTTTTATAAAGCTGTATCTAGGGGCTGGAGAGATAGCCTAGCTGTTAAGAGCACCGACTGCTCTTGCAGAGGACCGGGTTCGATCCCCAACACCCACATGGCGGCCGAGAACCGTCTGAAACTCCAATTCCAGGAGAAACCCAGTTCCAGGGGAATCCGAGACCCTCTTCTGACCTCCACGGCATTGCATGACCCGGATGCACCGACCTACATGCAGACAGTACATTCATACACATACAAAAATAAATAAAATTAAAGCTGTATCTAGAATCTACTTCTTGTACATTTAAGTTTCATATTTTAGATGATTAATCTTCATTGTCAGCATAATTAGATTTGGAATCACCTAGGCGACACACCTCTGGGAGTGTCTTTAGGGGTGTTTCCTGAAAGAATGAACTAAGGAAGTGTGGTAATTTAAATGAAAAATCCCCTCCCCCCATAGTCATAGGTATCTGAGTACTGGTTCACCAGTTGGTGGCGCTGTTTGGGGAAGCTATGGAACGTTTCAGAGGAGGAAGCTTGCTGGAGGAAGTACGTCACTGGGGGTGGGCTTCAGAGTTTGTAGCCTCCACCACTTCCAGTTCACTCTGTCTGCTTCCTTTGTGTGACTATTTCTCAGCTTTGAACTTCTAAGGCCATGCCACCTGCAGGCCACCTGTTTGCTGCCATGCCTCTCTACCATGATGGACTCTTATCCCTCTAGAACTATAAGGCAAACTAAATAATTAAATATGTAAATTGCTTTAGATAATGGTATTTTATCATAGCAACAGAAAAGTAACTAAGAGAGGAGGAAGGCCCATCTCAAGTGTGGGTGGCACCAGCTTATGGACTGGGGTCCAGACCGAATCAAAAGGAATAATTTATAAAGCCACTGAACTCAAATATCTATCTGTCTCTGATTCCCTACCTACTGACTGACATGACCGGCTGCCTCACACACCTGGCTCCACGACCTTCATCTGTGATAGACTAGACCCTCAAATCACAAGCTAAAATGAACCTTTCCTCCCTTAAAATTGCTTCTGCCAGTTATCTTGTCACAACAATGAGAAAAGTAACTAGCGTATGCCTTTGCTTCTGTTCCCAGAAACAGAAAATATAATCTTCCATATGCTACTGTATGGATCATTGATAAAAAGTTGTGGAAGTAAGACAGAAGCTGTGATTTCTGTCTTCATTTCATTTCTAAGAATTTGATAGTGAGGAGAGTAGGAATTTGAAAATCTTCTATTCCTTTTCCTCTTTCCCAGTAATAAATAGAGATAGGTTGTTACTGCAGCCACATTCTGATACATGCATAATGACCAGGGATTTCGGTCCCACAGGAATGATGAAATCCTGGATCATTCTACATCCCAAGCATCATAAAGAGGAACAGGATCTCAAGTGAATTGCAGAAATAGGAGAATCAGAGAGTGTTACCAAAGGCCACTAAACCAATAAAGCAAATATGGGTCTCCCTGAGTCAAGCAAGACTCCACCGTCAGCACCAGTTACACCTCACCTGCCTGGAAATACTGTGCAGCAGAGGCAGCCATGTGCCTGTATATCCCAAATCTAATTGGCTATTGGCTCTCCCCTTGGAGAAATAACCCATGGCTGATGCCACAAGCTTACATCCTCTACAGGTTAGGAGATGTTATAAGCCACAGTAAGACCCTGTCATATTTAACAGGGGGGAAAATTGTAATTCATGGATTAACATATCCAAACATGTGTCTATGCTAAAGTAACCTACCATAACTATTAGTGCTGCTTAAATACCTATATATCTAATTGCTTGTTCTTCATTAGTAGGATCGAAAGGTTATTCCTGGACAAACTGTCAGCCCATGAAAGGAAACAGCCAGAATTGACCAGAGTCCAAGTCAACTGCTCCAGAGAGAGTGGACTGTTTTACCTTTCATCCACCTTGCCCCTTTTCTAAGCCTAGGGAACAACTTGCGGAAGAGGGGGCGTGGTAGAATGTAAGGGCTGCGATTGGGGTGAATGGTGAAACTACAGCAATGCAGTCTGGACACTCATTTGATCAACTTGATTGAACAAACAACCTGTCACCCCCCACTGGATGGTGGGGCTGTAGGTGTTTGGGCACAACAGCCTGCAGATAGGTTTTGCATGAAGGATGCTTGTACTTATGGATTATCACTTATAGCTAAAAATGAAAAAAAAAATACTGAGAGAAAGATGCAGGACAGTTATGGCAGAATGCATGATCTGGGATGGGGTGGGGGTGGGGGGGAGGGAAAGGGAAATAAGCCTGAACTGAATTGGAAAAATGTATGAAATGCACAAAGCATCAATAAAAACTAATTAAAAAAAAAAAGAAATAGGAGAATCCTCACTTGAGGCCTCGTGATTCCTTGCAGCAGGGAGATCACAGTCCACATCACTGACATTCCCATTATATGTTTTCTCCACAGAAATTACAGCTAACTCTCATCCATAAGAAACCATGACAGAATGAAGGTATATTGATATATCGAGTGATGTGAATATAGCTGTTCAGACTCCAACTACATCTTCAATATTTATTGTGCTCACTTCCGTGTATTTTTTTTTCTGTAGCACTGAGGCACTTTTGCCTTCAATGATCCCTATCTGTCATGCTTCTTTTAAAGGTTCACAAGGGGGAAAATGAAGCTGTTTAGTGCAAATCTGAGAACAAATGTTATTCAATAAATGTTAGGGTTTATCATTACTATTCTTACCAAGTATCATTGAAAATCCTACTACAATGAAAATAATTAAGAAATACTTCATGCTTTTGTATTTTCTTGCATGGGAAAGCAAAGACATCTTCACGTGTTCCTTTTGCTAGAAGAGGTCAAGCAAGCAGAGAATATTAAAATACAAAACAAAAGGTGAGTCCTAAAAGAAGGTAGACTAAAACAAAGTTCTAGGTGAATTACTACTTCCTATAAATATCTATTAAAATATCCCATGAAGTAGTCTAATAATTTTGATAGTTCCTTCATTGGATGCATTTGAGTGTATATATAATTTTGTGTGTGTGCAACTCTGTCTCCAGTCAACAATCTTGATATAAGAATGGATCTCACTATATATCATCCATATATATATATATATATATATATGGTAATTACAATGTGTGAGTATAAGTGGTAGAACAATTCTAGAGCCCATTTGTAGATTCACATTTTAATAGCACAGTTGCTTTCAGATACAATGAAATATAGTAATAAAGTTGCTCAGTTTGCCTGCCAACTGGGAATTTGGTGTTAGCATCCACAAATGAGGGAAACCATTCGCCTGTTTTTTTTTTTTTCTTTTTAGAATATGTAGTCATCTTTTTAGAATACGACTACATATTCGAAAAAGAAAATGTAAAGTTACACGACTTTATACCTGCATGCAAATTTACTGTTAAAATGTGAATCTCTAAATTTGTCTTGGAATCAACCTATAGTTTATTTTCAGAATTTTTAATTTTGACTTATGTGTGGAGTGTATATATGCATATTTTGGAATAATATAAAATAAAATAAAATAAAAACTTTGGAAATACAAAAAAAAACAAAACAAAACAAAACAAAAAAACAGAATGGATCTCACATCTCTTTATGCCCCCATCTCCATTGCCTAACACAATCCCTGGATCATTGTTATTTAATAAATATGAAATGGATTTAAATCTTAGAATAAGATTTTTATTGTTTTGGTTATTGATTGCTGAATTAAAAAATATCACCCTAAGCTTACTCTCTGGTGTGTCATAGATTCTTTGGTAGGATGGGATTTAATGATAGCAGGCAACTTCTTCATGTAGAAGCAAAACTCGAGTTTATGACCTAAAATCACTGGAGACTGACTGAGGTAAGTTCAGCTGTTAGCTGGAACATTATGCAAATGTGACCTTCCATATAGAATCTATATGGAGGTAAGTTAGTTTTGGATATCTTACAGCATAGCAGTTTATGTCCAGAGAAAAAGTCATAAAGAGAGAAATGCCACAAAGGCACCGAACTTCATGTCTTTGTACCTTTTTGTCAAGCAGCTACAGAGACTTTGATGCTAGTTTGGAGAATCCAAAGAAGGTACCATGAGGTGGGCTATGGTATTAGCATCATGTTTAGAAAATCTAATCTCTACCAGGTACATATGTAATTTTGTACAATTTCCCTATATTCTAATATTTAATCTTTTATGAGAGTAGATGAAATAGAAGTCTGAGATGGAGTCCTTGACATTCTCCACCCATATCTAATATATTTTTAGAAAAGTTCATTTGAAGGATACTTAGCTTTCAATCCAAATATCTTAGAATATCTGCAAATATCTGTGTTATTGGAGAAATCTTTAATTAATGTTCTAGTTTGCTGTCAATTGTGGTGACAAAACATTCTTGCCAATACCAACTTGGGGATGAAAGGATTTGTTTTGCTCACATATCCCAGGTCACAGTTCATCACTGAGGAGCCCAACAAGGTAGCAATTCAGGACAGGAACCTGGAGGCAGGAACTGAAGCACAGGCCATGGAGGAATGCTACTTACTGGCTTGTTTTTCTGGCCCATGCTCAACATGCTTTCCTATATTAATACAGAACAACTTGTCCCACAGTGGGCTGGGCCCTTCCACATCACTCAACAATCAAAAGAATCCTCCCCTGACATGGCCACAGCCCAGCCCAATGGAGACAATTCCCCATTTGAGGCTCCTTCAATCCAGGTATGTCAAGTTGACAGCTAAAGCTATCCAGCACAATACAGTGTTAAAACAAAAACAGGTATTAAATACTGAATGCTACCATCCAGGGGAAATGTTTCTATTTCCTCTGAATGATGGCTCTAGGGAGAGCCTGTTTATCTGTAGTTGGGCTTTCATAGGGTCCTGTGGTTCCTGGACCCTGAGTTGTGTTTGCTGAGAATCTCAGTTATCGTGTTCCCCTTCTTCCTTTCTCCTTGTGAAATTCAATCTCAGCAACTGGAAGATTCAATTCACCTTCACTGTGTGTGCTTGGGTATAAATGATATTGAGGATTTAGTCTTAATTTGTAGATTTAAGCACAGATTTTTCTTATTTTCTTAGAAGTAAGGTAAGGTTCCGTCTCTTCATTTTCTTTGTATATAATTGTGGAAATATTACTTATTCTTCAGGAAATTTTTCTAAAACAGAAGAATAAAAGCCCGAGTCACCAGGCAAAAATATTTAATCTGCTGCCATTATATTAGAAAAATAATACTAAATCAAACAATGAGTTAAATATTTATATTTTATAAAGTCTGTGAAAAGAGTAGCTCATGGTTACTTTGATTAAGACAGTCATCAAATAATGCTTCTTCTTTAAAATCCTTCATTTTCCAAGCTCTGGAATTAATGTTTCACCGAAACATGGCATTTATTAAAACACAGAAGTCAAGTTGTATGTGGATCATAAATCCAAGGCTTTGCAAGTTGTCCGATGGACTCTCAGTCAGGAAATATTTTCTATTGGTACTGCTAGACTTTCCCTGTTTTGATCATTTCTGATCTTTTGTGATTGTCTTCTTTCTTTTTGGCAAATATGTAGCTTTCTAGTTCTCTTTCTTGTCTTTGAGAGTTTCACTAACCCTGGGGGAAAGAGAAAACATTGCCAACCAATTATGTCACCAAACTTTCAAAGGTCAGATATGTACAGGCTGTCTGAGGGAGAGTTGTAAAAGCCATTTGCAGCTGATATCTCATTTGGTGGCTAACAATCCAAGAGGAATAGCAAATGACTTCCTCTCATATTAATCCCTTCGAAGTGAAGTAAAAGATCTTAACGAGAAAGGAATAATGTTATCAATTTCTTCTGTTCTCATTAAACTCTAAAGGCTGTAATCTAGAGCCTTCTTAGTTTTTATGCATAGACAATATGGAAGAAATGGGGCATAAAAGAAACAAAGGAGAAAAATTAAATTAAAATAGAGTGAGGGGTGACTTATTCATGCAAATATATGTATAATTTGAATTTTTTTTATTGATGCTTTGTGCATTTCGTACATCATTTTCCAATTCAGATCAGGCATTTTTCCCTTTCCCTTTCCCCCTACCCCCACCCCATCCCAGATCATGCATTTTGCCATAACTGTCCTGCATCTTTCTCTGTTTTTTTTTTTCCTTTTTTAGCTATAAGTGATAATCCATGAGTACAAGCATCCTTCGTGCAAAACCAATCTACAGGCTGTTGTGTCCAAACCCCCACAGCCCCACCATCCAGTGGGGGGAATTTGAAGTTTTTTATTGAGCTTTGTGCATTTCGTACATATTTCCAATTCAGTTCAGGCATTTTTCCCTTTTCCCTTCCTCCCCCTACCCCCACCCCATCCCAGNTGACAGGTTGTTTGTCAATCAAGTTGATCAAATGAGTGTCCAGACTACATCGCTGTGTTTCACCATTCACCCCAATTGGAGCCTTTACTTCTACCACGCCCCCTCTTCCGCAGGTTGTTCCCTAGGCTTAGAAAAGGGACACAGGTGGATGAGAAGTAAAACAGTCCACTCTCTCTGGAGCTGTTGACTTGGACTCTGGTCATTCTGGCTGTTTCCTTTCATGGCTGGCAGTTTGTCCAGGGGTAACCTTTGATCCTACTAATGAAGCACAAGCGTGTAGATATTTAGGATTTAAGCAGCAAACTAATGTTATGGTAGGTTACTTGGCATAGACACATATGTTTGGATGACCATCCTGCCCAAAGTATTATACAAATTTAATGCAATCCAATTAAAATTCCTGTAATATTCTTCACAGACCTAGAAAAAAAATCCTAAAGTTCATATGGAAAAAACAAAACCCCAGAGAGCCAAAGCAACCCTGAGCAAAATGAGCAATGCAAGGGTACTATACCAGACTCAGATATATTAAGGGCTATAGTCATAAAAAACCAGCTGGTGTTTGCCTAAAAAACAGGACTGTAGATCAATGGAGAAAATTAAATACCCAAACCTTGAGCACATCCAATTTCAGCCATCTTCAGATTCAATAAAGGGGCCAAGAAGACTCAATGGAGGTAAGACAGCATCTTCAGCAAATGGTGTTGGCAAAACTGTATCACCACTTGTTGATAATAAATTTAACCCCCTACCTCTAACCCTGTACAAAAATCAATCCAAATGTATCTAAGACCTTAATGCGAAACCTGAAACTCTGAAATGATAGAGAAAACTTTGGCAGTAACCACAATATAGACATAGGAAAAGACTTTTTAAATAAGACAGAAGCTGTGGGAAGAAACTAAGATCAACAATTGACAAGTGGGACCTATTAAACTTAAGAGCCTCTGCACAGAAAAGAAAAAATCAAAGAAGTGAAAGGAAACCCATAGAGTGGGGGATAACTGCCCACCCTGATACATATGATAGAATACTAACAACCAGATTATATAGCTATTCAAAAAACAAAGACGCAAGAAAACATATGACCACTCAAAAGTTGGAGTAAAGAGCTGGACTTCACAGATGAGGAAATAAAAATGGCTAAGAAACATTTAAAAAATGTTCAGCAATGCAATAATTAAGGAAACAAAATTAAAAACCACTTCAAGATTTCATCTTACTCCGTAAGACTGGCTATGATCAAGAAAACAAGGATACCAAATGCTGGAGAGGTTGTAGGGAAGGGAAAACACTCATCCACTGCTGGTGGGAATGCAATTCCCTAACCCCTATGGAAAGCACTTATGGGGAACTCTTAAAAGACAGAAAATGAGCTACCACCTGACCCAGTCATACCATCCTGGTATATACCCACAGGACGCATCCTACAGCAGAGAGATCATGCACATCTATGTTTATGCAGCTCTCTTCACAATAGTGAAGAGCTGAAGCAACTCAGTGTCCCTAACCAACCAGAGGTAAAGAAAATGTGGTACATCTACACAATGGATTTCTAGGCATCTGTAAAGAAAGATGACATCAGCCCAGGTGTGTGTGGACATGCCTTTAATCTCCGCATTCAGGAGGTAGAGGCAGGCAGATCTCTGTGAGTTCAGGCCAGCCTGATCCACAAGTGAGTTCCAGGCCATCTGGGATAAAAAGGAGACCCTGTCTCAAAAATACCCCCCCACAAAAAAGAAAGATGATATCTTGAACTTTGCAAGTAAATGGATTGAATTGAAGTCATTATGTTAAGTGAAGTAACACCGTCCTAGAAAAACAGGGACATATGGTGTGTCATTTGTCTATCCTAGCACCAAACTTTCTTGATAAGGCTAACTGAATAATTCCTCTTTTTCCCTTTTCCCCTTCTTTTTTAGTAACTATACTTACCTGATTTTACTCACAAGTTGCTTCTTAATGTAGGAATGTAAGTATTTTTTTCTTTACTTGCATGCACACTTACTGTCAAAATGGAATCCCTGAACCATGTTTTGGAAGTGGCCTACAATTTATTTTCAGAAGTCATATTTTTGGTATATGTGTATTGTGTATGTATACATATTTTTGTAATGTACAAATTGGAAGGAACAACAACACCAACAACAAAAGACAGGTCAAGAACTGACTGAAACAGTAAACTTCACCCCAAAAAATTCAAAAAAGACTGAGAAAAAATGAAGACATATGGCAGATGCATGAAGCTTTGGTGGGGGGGGACAGGAAGAGGAAATAGGTCTAAATTTGATTAAAAAAAAAAAAAAAAATCAATAAAATGAATTTCAAATAAAAGTACAAAATAAGATATACCAATGATCCACCTTCCAGTCCTAGGCATATACCCAAAGGGCACAATTGTTACTATGGGGTAAGTAATGCATAGTCCATGTGATTGCTGTTCTTTTCACAATTGCTAGGAAATAGGAATAACCAAATGTTCCCTAACTGATGAATGGATACTGAAAACCTGGCACGTTAACACAATGAAATTCTATTCAGCTGCAAAGAAAAAAAAAAAAAAAAAAGAAAATATAAATTTGCAAGTAATGGATTAAACTAGGAAACTGTTATACTGAGCAAAGTAACCCAGGACTTAGAAAAACAAGATCAGTATCTTCCAGGTCTGACATGACATCTTTTGGCAAAAAAAGGGATTATATCCAAGTAACTGATGTTTGTATAAAAAAATATTTTGTATGGGCTGGAGAGTAGCCTAGCAGTTAAGAGCACTGACTGCTCTTGCGAGATCATAGGTTTGATCCCTAGCACCCACATGGCCCAAGAACCGTTTGTACTCCATTCTGCGAACTCCAGTTCCAGGGTTATCCGAGACCCTCTTCTGACCTCCGTGGCATTGCACGACATGGCACAAACCCTACTGCAGACAGTACATTCATACACATACCAAAAAATAAATTAAAATTAAAAAAATTAAAAATATTTTTGTAAATAATTTTTTTCTTTTATGATACATGCTACAACCATTCTTAATTTATCCTTATGTAATCCTATGGTGTGTTCTATCCTATAGGAATATTAATATTCATATCCTAGAACAAAAGAGAGAATGTAAATTAACTCTTTACTACTTGCAAACTTTACTGTTAAAATGTGACTCCTAAATGTGCCTTGGAATTAACCTTTGTTTATTTTTCAGATTTTTTTAACTTTTGATTTATGTGTGGAGTGTATTTTGCATATTTTGGAATAATATCAAATAAATTGGAACCAAAAAAGAGGAGAAAAAACCTATTCAAGAGACTGACCAAAACAGTGAACCTGTGCACCGAAAAGGTTATAAAAGACTGAGAAAAAGAAAAAGATCAAGACAGGACTTGTGTCTGACAGAATCCATGAGCTCTGACGGAGGGGGAGGGGGCATGAAGGGTGGGCATGATAGGGAATGAAGTAGAAATTGTATGAAATGAATCACAAAAAATCAAAAAAAAAAAAAAAAAAAAAAAAAAAAAAAAAAAAAAAAAAAAAAAAAAAAAGAAAAACAAAACCAAAAAATGACAACAACAAAAAAAGAACCCAAACACAACATACTTGTTAGTCCTCATTTGTGGATCTTAGCTCCAAACCTTATGATGTGGTATTATCTTGATGTAAGTGCGTGAGCCCAGGAAAATGGAAAGGAACGTATGGGCAGTGTGGGGAATGAGTTCAAGATAGGAGATAACAGGACACAGGCTTCATCAAAGGGGAAATGGATGATAGTTTGGACTGGTTAGGGAGGGGTGAGGACCTCAGAGGGAGAGGGAGAGAAGAGAGAGGAAAGACAGAATAAATAATAAGATGATAGGAAAGGGCAATGGTATTACTTCCTAGCCAAAATTAAACTACACATACAATATAACATTGCGTGTATGTGTATAGGTGAAGGCCTTGTAAACAAAAACACGTACAAGACATGAGGAAGCCTCTATTCCAGTGTTCGTCATAGTGTCCAAGAGACTCCCATAATTATATACACTCTTAACACATTCCTTAAATGTATCCTAGAACTTGAAGATAATACCTACTGCGAAGACAATACAAGCTTTGCACAGAGAGCTTGCAGCAATTGAGGTGGAACATACCTGGAAACCTCCTCCTTGAAATACAAGTACCCTGAACCAGAAGTTAACTGCAAGCTGGAAAAAAAAAAAATCAGTGGTCCTACTACGCTGTAAAACCTAAGACACACAACAATGACCAGCCCCGAAAATTATTTTTTTTGGTTTAATAGTTCACTTTTATCTTGGAGATAAGCAACAGCTGTTTATTGGACTTAAGCCCATAAGATGAATGCATACAAGGTACTGTAAATGCAGCCAAGTACGGTAGTTGGAGAGGGTCAAGATTCTAGAGGAAAATCAATGTTGTCAGTTTGGAGGGGGCTAACATAATTTCTTAGTTATTCTAAATATGCTTCTCATATTACACGAATAAACAATCATCAAACAATCTTCTTCTTGTAACGTACATAGACTATTAAAAGTTCCACAATGGGTCAAATGTGAATAAGTAAACATGGTTGGCTATCTCTAAAAATCACTTGACATGCCAATTTGGATGGAGAAAATTTTATGTGGTCCTACCTCAAGATGAATTCATTGCTAGAGGCAATCAATGGATGTTGGATAGGGGATCTGTTTTTCTTAGGGTCTAGTTTCCAAGAGATTAATCTAATTCTCATGGTAACCTAAATAAACACAAGTACATCAGGCACTATTACAGTACATTTATATAATATATATATATATATATATATATATATATATTATATTAATATTTATAAATATATGTTGTTATGTTTCAAGGAAGAGCAAGCATATAACATATGCTATGTGGAGAAGAGAACATATGAACCCACATGAGCCAGATGAATGTTGTATAGATGATAGCCAATATACAGGTTAGGAAGACAAGGGGCCAGCATAACTAATGGTCATGGTGTAGACGTGTGTTCATTGAAAAGCAGCAAATTTTGATTATAGAAAACCAAACACTGCCATATGCAGTTGGATTAAGTTTAATTAAGAGGAGGTTTAGAGAGATGGCAGATCATGGAAAGTTTGATAAATCATGGAGAGAATCTTGTCGTAACCCTTCAGGTGCTGGCAATCATTGTGATTTTACATGTATTAGAGAAACGTGTTCAGATTTGTGTTTCATCCAGTCAACCGGGTGGTGGTATGTAGGAAGGCTGGTAATGAGGTAAGATCAGGGGCAGGAAGAAGAATTAGGGAGTCCTCAGGAGTCCGCACAAAGAGATGTCTGGACTGAACTAGTGGAGACACAGTAAGAGTCGAGATAAATTCTAAAAACATAAAATCTGTTGGACTTTGGGCTTCTTAAGAGTAATCCTCATTATCTCAAGCACTTTCATGCTGTAGTGCTGATATATGTTAAATTGAATTGAACTTCATATGGATCTAGGTAGAGAAACTAGATTTGATTAATGGATGCTCTGTGTCTATATTGGAACATTATTTTGGGCCTGGAGATGTAGCTTGCTTGCATACCTGAAACCCTGAGTTTGCTTCCAATATCACATAAAGCAGGGCATGGTGGGTCATGTTGTAATTCTCAGCTCTTGTAAGTTGTAGGAGGAGTGGAAGTTCAAGCCAGAGCTACACGAGAACTTTCTCTAAGAAATTAAAAAAGAATATAAACAAAATCCTTACTGAGCCATTATAATATGTGTAATTAATACATGTTAATTAATTTAAAATAAAGCATTAAGGAGTAAAGTTTTCAAAAGTTTATATGGCTTAAGTGTTAGAATGTGGGGAATGAGAAGTTTCATATGGAAGTCCTATTGCAGGCTCAAACTTCAGTTGAACTTCAAACTACTTCGATATGAAAGTTTATAACTGGAATTTATTGAAGTCATGGTTTGCCATATGAGGGATTAAAATAAGGTAGTAAAAGATGGGTGGGGACTAAAAAAATCCAAAGCAATAGATCTGTGCCAGGGTTCCAAGGAATCTAGTAAATTATATCCGATACTCTTGCGGATAGATGATTAAATCATTGAGAAGATGGAGATTCCAAAGTCAAAGGAAAAATTGATCTTTCACTTCAGGAAAACTATTTTCGTAATGATTATGGAAAGCAAACACCAGAAGACATTATGACTTCTTCCCATCTTCTTCCTTCCCATTAAAGATAATCATTATAGGGATTTCAGCATTTAGTAGTTATTGCAGAATTAAGTCAGGAGTGATGTGTAGCTTCATATTCCTTCAGGAAGAACAACTATCCCTGAAGCAAACACATGAAAAAAACATTTGAGGGATTGATATTTGATATATAAAAATTTTTATTTATTTATTTTTATTTTATGTGGCGGAGTGCTTTGCCTTCATGAATGTAAGTGTCATATACCTGCAATTCCTATAGATGTCCGAAGGGCATCAGATCGACTGACCTGGAGTTACAGATGGTGTTAGTCACCATGTGGGCTGGGAACTAAACCCAGTCCCAATGCAAGGGCAGCCAGTGCCAATAAACACTGAGGCCACATGTCAACCCCAATGATTGAATAATACTTGATGAAACAGGAAAGTCATCAGGAATTCAAAGTCAGCAGGAGCTACATAGTGGATCCTGTTTTAAAAAAATAAAAAAAATCCAGAGGCTGGAGAGATGACTCAGCAGTAAAGAATGTGTGCTTCTTGTGCCAGTGAATTCTGACTGGGTCCTATCACCCACATTGGGCCAGTTTACACTGCCCCACTCCAGGGCTTAGAAGAATCTGATGCCTTCTTCTGTTCTCGAAGCACTGACAAGCAGTGCAAATATTTACACAGACAACAAATATGGCACATAATAATTAAAATGAAATAAAACCTTTCACAAGAAAAACAACAAGAAAAAAAGAACACAAAACAAGGCTTAACATGTATAGGATGATACACATAATGTCTTATGTTCTAGCTAACCATAAAAGACTAAAACTAGAAGTCTAGAAATAGAGACTCTGGAACACACATGAACTCATGGAAGTGGAATAGCACACCTTTGGGGGGTGAGTAAATCAAGAAGGACATAAAAACATTCCTAGAGTCAAATAAAAACAAAACAAAACATAGCAAAACCTATGGGACACAACAAAAGCACCCCTAGAAAGGAAGTTTATAGCTACAAAATGCTTTGTTAAAAAAAGTCAGAGTGTCACCCAAAACAACATGGGTGAATTTGATGAAATCTGTTGCCTGACTCCACCTATAGTTCATGTATAATACAACTGTCTTCTGGAGACTCATACGCTAAACAAAAGGGGGGGGGATACAGAAAGACATGAAACCTTTCGTCAAAACCCTGCAATTCAAATATGTTAAAACTAATCTGGAAAGATTTGTTTGTTCCAACAGGACAAAACGTCACCAACTTAACGGCTGAGAAAGAAAAGTTACACAGCTTTTCATTTGAGTAGGATGTACCAAAAGTGGCAACGGAAAGGCTGACCCATCTGAACATTCAAGGAAGAAAAGCCTCACGATTGCCATAAACATGAACCCCTCTGTGGATCCTACATGTAACAACTAGTTTATAATGAGTCCTAATGAAACTTACCTTCTATGTGCCACAAAGGTTTT
Organism: Rhizomys pruinosus; assembly: GCA_009823505.1. Lineage (NCBI taxonomy): Eukaryota > Metazoa > Chordata > Mammalia > Rodentia > Spalacidae > Rhizomys > Rhizomys pruinosus. The sequence continues at coordinate 260,552 of VZQC01007901.1, forward strand.
ATGATATGACTTTCTTGCCTTTCCCCCCATAGAACAGGAGAAATATGACGATTATGAGTCGTTCCCCAACTGTAAATTGGAGACAACTATTGTAGATGTAATCTCTTATAAAACCGTAAAACTGCTTTCTTTAATACTACTAGACATGGGAAAACTGTGAAGGGATTACTCTCGTTCAGAACCAAATATAATAATAAAATCCTGGGCTATGCACTCAGGCCAAATAATTATACAGGAGCTCTGCATCACAAGGATTGTTCTATCAGGGAGATGTTGGCAGGGGATACAAGCCCCACAAAAGTAAAGGCTCCTGCCTCTAAGTTGGGATACCTACAGGAGGAGAGGCAATGACCCTGCTGCCGAAGACCTGACGTTAACATGGGAGGGATGTATTGAGACCACACATGCAGTGTACAGATGGCCTCTGGAATGCCAGAGAGTGTTACCAAAGGCACAACTAAACCAATAAAGCAAATACGGGTCTCCCTGAGTCAAGCAAGCTCCACCGTCAGCACCCGCTACACTCACCTTGCCTGGAAATACTGTGCAGCCGAGGCAGCCATGTGCATGTATACCCAAATCTAATGGGCTATTGCTCTTCCCCTTGGAGAACATAACCCATGGCTGATCACAGCTTACATCCTCTACATGGTTAGGAGATGTTATAAGCCACAGTAAGACCCTGTCCTATTTAACAGGGGGGAAAATTGTTTTTTAATTCAGGTTACCATATCCAACCATGTTGTTCTATGCTAAAGTAACCTACCATAACTATTAGTGCTGCTTAAATACCTATATATTTAATTGCTTGTTCTTCATTAGTAGGATCGAAGGTTTATTCCTGGACAAACTGTCAGCCCATGAAAGGAAACAGCCAGAATTGACCAGAGTTCCAAGTCAAAGCTTCCAGACAGAGATGATGCTGGCTGTTTTTACCTCTCCAGCCCATGTGCCCCTTTTCTAAGCCTAGGGAACAAACCCTGCGGAAGAGGGGGCTGGGTAGAATGTAAAGGGCTGTGATTTGGGTGAATGGTGAACTACAGCAATGCAGTCTGACACTCATTTGATCAACTGGATTTAACAAACAACCTGCCACCCCCCACTGGATGGGGGGCTGTAGGTGTTTGGGGCACCAAAACAGCCTGCAGATATGTTTTGCATGACGGATGCTTGTACTCATGGATATCACTTTATAGCTAAAAATGAAAAAAAAAAACAAAACTGATGCAGAAAGATGCAGGACTGTTATGCAGAATGCATGATGATTGGGATGGGTGGGGGTGGGGGGGGGGCGGGAAAGGGAGAAATAAAGCCTGAACTGAATTGGAAAAAAAAAAAAAAAAAAAAAAAAAAAAAAAAAAAAAACTAATTAAAAAAAAAAGAGAATATCAATATGCAAAAAAAACGTCAAGAGTGATAGTGAAACAACAAAAAGTCAGAAGGGAGACTGGAGAGTAGTCAGTGGTTGACAGCATGGCTGCTCTTGCAGAGGACCTGGGTTTGCTGACAAGCACCCCCAAGTGGCTTAATAGCAATTCCTAACTTCCAGTTTCAGAGGAATCAATGCTCCTCTTCTGACCTCCTGGGCATTGCATGGCCCCGGTACACTTACATACATGGAGGCAATTCACCCCGTACAGATAAAATAATAAATAACTAAATTGAACCCAATCCGGAATAATCTTATATAACAACGATACAACACGCTTGCAAAAAACCCTAGCAATCAAATGCCAATTAGATTCGAATAAATAATGAAGATTCCGGGTCGAAAAAACTCGATTTGCAATGGAAAAACAACAAAACATTAATTTACTTAGAATCAATAATACAACATTCTTTGGAAAAAGATAGGGAACATCAGGCAAGGCCTGGAGCCATACTAACCCTCAGGAAAGGAGGACCACAGGTCCAAATAACATATGAAAATGAGACTCATCAAATCAAAAGCGTTACAGTAAAGAAACAACCAAGGAAGTGAAGAGAAAACCCACCAGAATGGGAGGAAACCTTCACCAGTGATTCATGTGACAGAGCAATAACGTCAAGAATCTATAGATACTCAAAAAAAAATCAAAGAAGAAAGAAAAACAAATGGACCTACTCAAAAGATGGTAGGTAAAGAGCTGAACAGAGGACTTCACCATTGAGGAAGTAATGATGGCTGAGAAAACATCTTAAAAAGTTATTCAACATCATTAACAATTAAGGAAATACAAATTAAAACCACTCTCAGATATCATTCTAAGTCTAATATGTCTAGCTAAGATCAGAAAACAAAAAAGCCATCCAGATTGCTGGAGAAGGTTGTGGGGAAAGGGGCAACACTCATCCAATGGTGGTGGGAATGTAAACTTGTACAACCATAAACCCATTTGGAAAGCAGTGTGGAGCACCTTAAAAGACTCAGAATGATAGGCCTACCACCTGACCAGCACTACCACTCCTGAATATATTACCCACAAGAACTCATCCTACCACAAAGATAATTTCATCCATGTTTATTGAAGTTCTCTTCACCAATAGTGAAGAGCTGGAACCCAACCCAAATGCCCCTCAACTGATGCGTGGTTAGTGGCTGACAAATAATGTGGTACATCTACACAATGGGAGTTCTACCCAGTGGAAGAAAGATGGCACAGTCCTGACCTTTGCAGGTTAAATGCTGAATGAAACTTGAAGACATTATGTAAGTGAAGAACACAGTCCCAGAAAAGGGGGGAATGGTCTCCCTCATTTGTGGATGCAACACCCAAATCCCCCAGATGAAGGCAAGCTGAACCCTTTTATTGTTATATTTCGGTTTATTCTTAAAGCAACTATGATTTATAATGTAAATCCTTAGTGGGTTCTAGAATTGATCCACCATTACTTTCAGACTCTTTAATACTGTATATGAGTGGAAAAGTATGTATTCATATTATTTTAGAGTTAATTAAAATTAAAGGAGGAAGGGACAATGTGAATTCTAAAACCATAAAACAAAAAACCCCGAGAGAAAAATACAGGCTAGTTATGGCAGAGTGCCTGATCTGGGGTTTGGGGAAGGGAAAGGGGAATATGTCTTAAACTGAACTGAGAAATGATGTCTAAACATAACAAAAACATTCAATAAAAATTATAAAAAAAAGAAAATTGAGAACCTTGTGGTTCCAATGAAATTCACAAAATTATTATGATGTAACTTTACTTATATTCCAATAAAATGGAAAATTTAAAGAATATGGGGGTGTGTTTGATGAACTTGTAGAGCATAGGCCCAACCAAAAAGTAAATCCATGAGAGGTAAAATAGCTTAAATAGTATTAACATGCAAGGGATTGAAGCAGTAATAAAATTGCCTCCCAACAAAAGAGTTCATCCTAAATGGATTCGCTTCTGAATTCTACCAGACCTCTAAAGAAGAACCAATATCAGTCCTTTGCAAACTTGTATTTAAAACAGTAACGGAAAGAACTCTATCAAACCCTTTTTATTTTATTTTTTTTTACTTTCGTACGGTATGAATGTCGTGGTGCATTGCAGTCTGTGCACACGTGACCGTGCAATGCCCCGAGGAGGTCAGAAGAGGGGCGTCGGACTCCCCTGGAAATGGAGTTCTCTTGGAATTTGAGTTTCAGATGGCTCTCGGGCGCCCACATGTGGGTGCTGGGGATCGAACCGGGTCCCCTGCAAGAGCCTGGTCGGTGCTTTTACAACGCTAGGCCATCGACTCCAGCCCCTATCAATCCCCTTTTTTATTTCGTTTGATTTTTCGTTTTTTACTAATAGGTCATACGTTAACAATAGACAGGCATCTTTCGGGAAAACCAGAGGGGCAGGAGCGAGGCGCAACTGAGACAAACCAAGGGCCCCAGGGGCCGAAAGGGGATGCAAACCCCGGGGGGAAAAGGAAAAGAAGGAGGAGCCGGACACTCTCAAAAAACCAGATGGTAAACTCAGATCATGCATTCTGCCATAACTGTCCTGCATCTTTCTCTCAGTTTTTTTTTTCATTTTTTAGCTATAAGTGATAATCCATGAGTACAAGCATCCTTCATGCAAAACCAATCTGCAGGCTGTTGTGCCCAAACCCCACAGCCCCTCCATCCAGTGGGGGGTGACAGGTTGTTCAATCAAGTTGATCAAATGGGTGTCCAGACTACATTGCTATAGTTTCACCATTCACCCCAATCGCAGCCTTTACATTCTACCACGCCCCCTCTTCTGCAGATTGGTCCCTAGGCTTAGAAAAGAGGCACAGGTGGATGAGAAGTAAAACAGTCCACTCTCTCTGGAGCTGTTGACTTGGACTCTGGTCAATTCTGGCTGTTTCCTTTCATGGGCTGACAGTTTGTCCAGGGGTAACCTTTTGATCCTACTAATGAAGCACAAGCAGTTAGATATATAGGTATTTAAGCAGCACTAATAGTTATGGTAGGTTACTTTGGCATAGACACATATGTTTGGATGACCATCCTGCCCAAAGTATTATACAAATTTAATGCAATCCCAATTAAAATTCCTGTAATATTCTTCACAGACCTAGAAAAAAAATCCTAAAGTTCATATGGAAAAACAAAATACCCCAGAGAGCCAAAGCAACCCTGAGCAAAATGAGCAATGCAAGGGGATTACTATACCAGACTTCAAGATATATTACAGGGCTATAGTCATAAAAACAGCCTGGTGTTGGCACAAAACAGGACTGTAGATCAATGGAAGAAAATTAAATACCCAAACTTGAGCACATCCAATTTCAGCCATCTCAGATTCAATAAAGGGGCCAAGAAGACTCAATGGAGGTAAGACAGCATCTTCAGCAAATGGTGTTGGCAAAACTGTATCACCACTTGTTGAATAATAAATTTAACCCCCTACCTCTAACCCTGTACAAAAATCAACTCCAAATGTATCTAAGACCTCAATGCGAAACCTGAAACTCTGAAAATGATAGAAGAAAACTTTGGCAGTAACCTACAAGATATAGACATAGGAAAAGACTTTCTAAATAAGACAGAAGCTGTGGAAGAAATAAGATCAACAATTGACAAGTGGGACCTTATGAAACTTAAGAGCCTCTGCACAATGAAAGACAAAATCAAAGAAGTGAAAGGAAAACCCATAGAGTGGGAGGAAACCTGCACCACTGATACATATGATAGAATACTAACAACCAGATTATATAGACTATTCAAAAAACAAAGACGCAAGAAAACATATGACCCACTCAAAAGTTGGAGTAAAGAGCTGGACTTCACAGATGAGGAAATAAAAATGGCTAAGAAACATCTTAAAAAGTGTTCAGCAATGCTAATAATTAAGGAAACAAAAATTAAAACCACTTCAAGATTTCATCTTACTCCAGTAAGACTGGCTATGATCAAGAAAACAAAGGATACCAAATGCTGGAGAGGTTGTAGGGAAAGGGAAACACTCATCCACTGCTGGTGGGAATGCAAATTCCTATAACCCCTATGGAAAGCACTATAGGGAACTCTTAAAAGACAGAAAATGAGCCTACCACCTGACCCAGTCATACCACTCCTGGGTATATACCCACAGGACGCATCCTACAGCAGAGATACATGCACATCTATGTTTATTGCAGCTCTCTTCACAATAGTGAAGAGCTGAAAGCAACTCAAGTGTCCCTCAACCAACAAGAGGATAAAGAAAATGTGGTACATCTACACAATGGATTTCTAGGCATCTGTAAAGAAAGATGACATCAGCCAGGTGTGGTGGCACATGCCTTTAATCTCGGCATTCAGGAGGTAGAGGCAGGCAGATCTCTGTGAGTTCAAGGCCAGCCTGATCCACAGAGTGAGTTCCAGGCCATCTGGGACTAAAAAGGAGACCCTGTCTCAAAAATACCCCCCCACAAAAAAAGAAAGATGATATCATGAACTTTGCAAGTAAATGGATTGAATTAGAAGTCATTATGTTAAGTGAAGTAACACAGTCCTAGAAAAACAGAGGACATATGGTGTCTGTCATTTGTCTATCCTAGCACCAAATCTTTCTTGATAAGGCTAACTGAATAATTCCTCTTTTTCCCTTTTCCCCTTTCTTTTTTAGTAACTATAATACCTGATGTTACTCATCAAGTTGCTATATAATGTAGGAATGTAAAGTAATATTTTTTCTTTACTTGCATGCAACTCTACTGTCAAAATGTGAATCCCTGAACATGTTTTGGAAGTGGCCTACAATTTATTTTCAGAAGTCATATTTTTGGTATATGTGTATTGTGTATGTATACATATTTTTGTAATGATACAAATTGGAAGGAACAACAACACCAACAACAAAAAGACTAGGTCAAAGAACTGACTGAAACAGTAAACTTCTGCACCCAAAAATTCAAAAAAGACTGAGAAAAAAATGAAAGACATATGGCAGAATGCATGAGCTCTGGTAGGGTGGGGGGCAAGGAAGAGGAAATAGGTCTAAATTTGATTAAGAGATCTTGTATGAAATGCACAAAGCCTCAATAAAAATGAATTTTCAAATAAAAGCTAAAAATAGATATACCACATGATCCAACTCTTCCAGTCCTAGGCATATACCCAAAGGGCACAATTGTGTACTATGGGGTTAAATGCATAGTCATGATGATTGCTGTTCTTTTCACAATTGCTAGGAAATAGGAATAACCAAAATGTTCCCTAACTGATGAATGGATACTGAAAACCTGGCACGTTAACACAATGAAATTCTATTCAGCTGCAAAAGAAAAAAAAAAAAAAAAAGAAATAATAAAATTTGCAAGTAAATGGATTAAACTAGAAACTGTTATACTGAGCAAAGTAACCCAGACTTAGAAAAACAAGCATCAGTTATCTTCCAGGTCTGACATGACATCTTTTGGCAAAAAAAGGGATTATATCCAAGTAACTGATGTTTGTATAAAAAAATATTTTGTATGGGCTGGAGAGATAGCCTAGCAGTTAAGAGCACTGACTGCTCTTGCAGAGGACATAGGTTTGATCCCTAGCACCCACATGGCGGCCAAGAACCGTTTGTAACTCCAATTCTAGGAGAACTCCAGTTCCAGGGTTATCCGAGACCCTCTTCTGACCTCCGTGGCATTGCACGACATGGGCACAAAAACCTACATGCAGACAGTACATTCATACACATACAAAAATAAATAAAATTTAAAAAAATTAAAAAATATTTTGTAAAATAATATTTTCTTCTTTTATTGATACATGCTACAACCATTCATAATTTATCCTTATGTAATCCTATGGTGTGTTCTATCATATAGGAATATTAATATTCATATCCTAGAACAAAAGAGAGAATGTAAAGTTATACTTCTTTTTACCTGCATGCAACTTTACTGTTAAAATGTGACTCTCTAAATGTGCCTTGGAATTAACCTATTGTTTATTTTCAGATTTTGTAACTTTGATTTATGTGTGGAGTGTATATATGCATATTTTGGAATAATATAAAATCAAATGGGAACAAAAAAAGAGAGAAAAAAACCTATTCAAAGAACTGACCAAAACAGTGAACCTGTGCACCGAAAAGGTTATAAAAGACTGAGAAAAAGATGCAAGACAGGACTTGTGTATGACAGAATCCATGAGCTCTGAAGGGGGGAGGGGGCATGAAGGGTGGGCATGGATAGGGGAATGAATTGAAATGTTGTATGAAATTTGCTCAATAAAAAAATTAATAAAGGAAAAAAAAGACAGACAGAAACTGTGAATAAGAAATTAACATTGGAATGAAAAAAAAAACAAACAAAAAATGACAACAAAAAAAAGAAAAACAAACAATACTTGTTAGCTCTCATTTGTGGATCTTAGCTCCAAACCCTTAGATGTGTGTATATATCTTGATGTAAGTGCGTGAGCCCAGAAAATGGAAAGGAACGATGGGCAGTGTGGGGAATGAGTTCAAGATAGGGAGATAACAGGACACAGGCTTCATCAAAGGGGAAATGGATGATAGTTTGACTGGTTAGGGAGGGGTGAGGGACATACAGAGGGAGAGAGAGGAAAGACAGACAAATAATAAGTGATAGGAAAGGGCAATGTATTACTTCCTAGCCAAATTAAAACTACACATACAATATAAATATGCGTGTATGTGTATAGGTGAAGGCTTTGTAACAAAACTCACAGTACAAGACTGAGGAAGCCTCTATTCCAGTTGTTCGTCATAGTAGTCCAAGAGACTCCCATAATTATATACACTCTTAACACATTCCTTAAATGTATCCTAGAACTTGAAGATAATACCCTACTGCTGAAGACAATACAAGCTTTGCACAGAGAGCTTGCAGCAATTGAGGTGGAACATACCTGGAAACCTCCTCCTTGGAGACTAGGTTTCATAGCATCAGAAGTTACTATGCAAGCTGCTAAGGGAAAAAAAAAATCAGTGGTCCTACTCAGCTGTAAAACCTAAGAACCACAACAATGACCAGCCCAGAAAATTATTTTTTTTGGTTTAATAGTATCACTTTTATCTTGGAGATAAGCAACAGCTGTTTAATTGGACTTAAGGCTCCATAAGAATGAATGCAATCAAGGTACTGTAAATGCAGCCAAGTACAGGTAGTTGGAGAGGTCATAGATTCTAGAGGAAAATCAATGTTTGTCAGTTTGGAGGGGGCTAACATAATTTCTTAGTATATTCTAAATATGTACTCTTATATTCACAGAATATAACAATCATCAAACAATCTTCTTCTTGTAACGTACATAGACTATTAAAAAGTTCCACAATGGGTCAAATGTGAATAAGTAAACATGAGTTGCCTATCTCTAAAAATCACTTGACATGCCAATTTGGATGGAGAAAATTTTATGTGGTCCTACCTCAAGATGAATTCATTGCTAGAGGCAATCAATGGATGTTGGATAGGGGATCTGTTTTTCTTAGGGTCTAGTTTTCCAAGAGATTATCTAATTCTAATGGGTAACCCTAAATTAAACACAAGTACATTCAGGCACTATTACAGTACATTATATAATATATATATATATATATATATATATATATATTTTTATTTATATTATATATTTATAAATATATGTATGTATATGTTTCAAAGGAAGAGCAAGCATATAACATATGCTATGTGGAGAAGAGAACATATGAACCCACATGAGCCAGATGAATGTTGTATAGATGATAGCCAATATACAGGTTAGGAAGACAAGGGGCCAGCATAACTAATGGTCATGGTGTAGACGTGTGTTCATTGAAAAGCAGCAAATTTTGATTATAGAAAACCAAACACTGCCATATGCAGTTGGATTAAGTTTAATTAAGAGGAGGTTTAGAGAGATGGCAGATCATGGAAAGTTTGATAAATCATGGAGAGAATCTTGTCGTAACCCTTCAGGTGCTGGCAATCATTGTGATTTTACATGTATTAGAGAAACGTGTTCAGATTTGTGTTTCATCCAGTCAACCGGGTGGTGGTATGTAGGAAGGCTGGTAATGAGGTAAGATCAGGGGCAGGAAGAAGAATTAGGGAGTCCTCAGGAGTCCGCACAAAGAGATGTCTGGACTGAACTAGTGGAGACACAGTAAGAGTCGAGATAAATTCTAAAAACATAAAATCTGTTGGACTTTGGGCTTCTTAAGAGTAATCCTCATTATCTCAAGCACTTTCATGCTGTAGTGCTGATATATGTTAAATTGAATTGAACTTCATATGGATCTAGGTAGAGAAACTAGATTTGATTAATGGATGCTCTGTGTCTATATTGGAACATTATTTTGGGCCTGGAGATGTAGCTTGCCTTGCATACATGAAACCCTGAGTTTGCTTCCAATATCACATAAAGCAGGGCATGGTGGCTCATGGTTGTAATTCTAGCTCTTGTAAAGTGGTAGGAGGAGTGGAAGTTCAAGCCAGAGCTACACGAGAACTTTCTCATAAGAAATTTAAAAAAGAATAAACAATATCATACTGAGCCATAATATGTGTAATTAATACATGTTAATTAATTTAAAATAAAGCATTAAGGAGTAAAGTTTTCAAAAGTTTATATGGCTTAAGTGTTAGAATGTGGGGAATGAGAAGTTTCATATGGAAGTCCTATTGCAGGCTCAAACTTCAGTTGAACTTCAAACTACTTCGATATGAAAGTTTATAACTGGAATTTATTGAAGTCATGGTTTGCCATATGAGGTATTTATTTTTATTAAATAAGGTAGTAAAAGATTGGTTGTTGACCTAAAACAATCCAAAGCCAATAGATCTGTGCCAGGTATTCCAAGGAATCATAGATAAATTATATTCCGATACTTTCTGGATTAGATGATTAAATCATTGAATAAGATGGAGATTCCAAAGTCAAAGGAAAATTTGATCTTTCTACTTCAGGAAAACTATTTTCGTAATGATTATGGAAAGCAAAACACCAGAAGACATTATGACTTCTTCCCATCTTCTTCCTTCCCATTAAAGATAATCATTATAGGGATTTCAGCATTTAGTAGTTATTGCAGAATTAAGTCAGGAGTGATGTGTAGCTTCATATTCCTTCAGGAAGAACAACTATCCCTGAAGCAAACACATGAAAAAAACATTGCAGGTGACTTGATATTTGATATATAAATATTTTTATTTAATTTATTTTTATTTTATGTGGCGGAGTGCTTTGCCTTCATGAATGTAAGTGTACCTATACCTGCAATTCCTATAGATGTCAGAAGGGCATCAGATCGACTGGACCTGGAGTTACAGAGAGTTGTTAGTCACCATGTGGGTCCTGGGAACTAAACCTCAGTACAATGCAAGGGCAGCCAGTGCCAATAAACACTGAGCCACATGTCCAACCCCAATGATTGAAAATACTTTGATGAAACAGGAAAGTCATCATGAATTCAAAGTCAGCAGGAGCTACATAGTGGGATCCTGTTTTAAAAAATAAAATAAAATACAAGAGGCTGGAGAGATGACTCAGCAGTAAAGAATGTGTGCTTCTTGTGCAGTGAATTCTGACTTGGGTCCTATCACCCACATTGGGCAGTTTACAACTGCCTCCACTCCAGGTCTAGAAGAATCTGATGCCTTCTTCTGTCCTCTGAAGCACTGACAATCATGTGCACATATTTATTCACAGACACAAATATGCACATAATTTAAAATGAAATAAAACCTTTACAAAGAAAAACAACAAGAAAAAAAAGAACACAAAACAAGTCTTAACATGTATAGGATGATACACATAATGTCTTATGTTCTAGCTAACCATAAAAGACTAAAACTAGAAGTCTAGAAATAGAGACTCTGGAACACACATGAACTCATGGAAGTGGAATAGCACACCTTTGGGGGGTGAGTAAATCAAGAAGGACATAAAAACATTCCTAGAGTCAAATAAAAACAAAAACATAACATAGCAAAACCTATGGGACACAACAAAAGCACCCCTAGAAAGGAAGTTTATAGCTACAAATGCTTATGTTAAAAAAAGTCAGAGTGTCACCCAAAACAACATGGGTGAATTTGATGAAATCTGTGCCTTGACTCCACCCTATAGTCATGTATAATACAACTGTCTTCTGGAGACTCATACGCTAAAAAAAAGGGGGGGGGGATACAGAAAGACATGAAACCTTTTCGTCAAACCCTTGCAATTCAAATATTAAAACTAACTATGGGAAAAGATTTGTTTGTTCCAACAGGACAAAACGTCACCAACTTAACGGCTGAGAAAGAAAAGATACAGGTTTGCATTGAGTAGGATGTACCAAAAAGTGGCAACGGAAAGGCTGACCCGTCTGAACATTCAAAGGAAGAAAAGCCTCAGATTGCCATAAACATCGAACCCCTCTGTGGATCCTACATGTAACAACTAGTTATAATGAGTCCTAATGAAACTTACCTTCTAGGTGCCACAAAGGTTCTGATATGAGAGACTTCCTTGCCTTCCCACCCATAGAACAAGGAGAAATATGACAATGATGAGGTCGCTCCCCAACTGTAAATTGGAGACAACTATTGTAGAGGTGATCTCTTATAAAACCGGTAAAACTGCTTTCTTTAATTGACTACTAGACATGGGAACTGTGGAAGGGATTACTCTCTGTTCAGAACCAAATATAATACTAAAGTCCTAGGGCTATGCACTCAGGCAAAATATATTAATACAGGAGCTCTGACATCAGCAATGGATTGTTCTACCAGGTGGATGTTGGCCAGGGGATCCAAGGCCCCACAAAAGGTAAGGGCTCCTTGCCTCTAAGTTGGGATACCTACAGGAGGAGAGGCAATAAGACCCTGCTGCCGAAGACCTGACGTTAACATGGGAGGGATGTATTGAGACCACACATGCAAGTGTACAGATGGCCTCTGGAATGCCAGAGAGTGTTACCAAAGGCCACTAAACCAATAAAGCAAATATGGGTCTCCCTGAGTCAAGCAAGACTCCACCGTCAGCACCAGCTACACCTCACCTGCCTGGAAATACTGTGCAGCAGAGGCAGCCATGTGCCTGTATATCCCAAATCTAATTGGCTATTGGCTCTCCCCTTGGAGAAATAACCCATGGCTGATGCCACAAGCTTACATCCTCTACAGGTTTTGGAGATGTTATAAGCCACAGTAAGACCCTGTCATATTTAACAGGGGGGAAAATTGTAATTCATGGATTAACATATCCAAACATGTGTCTATGCTAAAGTAACCTACATAACTATTAGTGCTGCTTAAATACCTATATATCTAATTGCTTGTTCTTCATTAGTAGGATCGAAAGGTTTATTCCTGGACAAACTGTCAGCCCATGAAAGGAAACAGCCAGAATTGACCAGAGTCCAAGTCAACAGCTCCAGAGAGAGTGGACTGTTTTACCTCTCATCCACCTGTGCCCTTTTCTAAGCCTAGGGAACAAACCTGCGGAAGAGGGGGCATGGTAGAATGTAAGGGCTTGCGATTGGGGTGAATGGTGAAACTACAGCAATGTAGTCTGGACACTCATTTGATCAACTTGATTGAACAAACACCTGTCACCCCCCACTGGATGGTGGGGCTGTAGGTTGTTTGGGCCACAACAGCCTGCAGATAGGTTTTGCATGAAGGATGCTTGTACTCATGGATTATCACTTATAGCTAAAAATGAAAAAAAAAAACTGAGAGAAAGATGCAGGACAGTTATGGCAGAATGCATGATCTGGGTGCGATGGGGTGGGGTGGGGGGGAGGGAAAGGGAAATAAGCCTGAACTGAATTGGAAAAAATGTATGAAATGCACAAAGCATCAATAAAAACTAATTAAAAAAAAAAGAGAATATCAATATGAAAAAAAAAAGTCAGAGTGAAAAACAAAAGTCAGAATGGAGACTGGAGAGATGAGTCAGTGGTTAGCAGCACTGGCTGCTCTTGCAGAGGACCTGGGTTTGATTACAAGCACCCACAAAGTGGCTAATAGCCATCCTAACTCCAGTTTCAGAGGAATCCAATGCCCTCTTCTGACCTCCATGGGCATTGCATGGCCCCGGTACACTTACATACATGTAGGCAATACACCCGTACAGATAAAATAAAAATAAATAAAATTTAACAAATCCGAATAATCTTATATAAACAAAGATACAACTTACTGCTTTGGCAAAACCATAGCAAGTCAAATGCAATTAGATAGAAATAAATAATGAAGATCAGGGTAGAAACTGATGCAATGGAAAAACAACAAAAAATTAATACTAAGAATCAATAATACAAATTCTTTGGAAAAGATAGGGAAAATCAGCAAGGCTGGAGCCATACTAACCATCAGGAAGGAGGAACAGGTCCAAATTACATATGAAAATGAGACCTCATCAAACTCAAAAGCTGTACAGTGAAAGAAACAACCAAGGAAGTGAAGAGAAAACCCACAGAATGGGAGGAAACCTTCACCAGTGATTCATGTGACAGAGCAATAACGTCAAGAATATATAGACTACTCAAAAATCAAAGAAGAAAACAAATGACCTACTCAAAAGATGGAGTAAAGAGCTGAACAGAGACTTCACCAGTGAGGAAGTAAAGATGGCTGAGAAACATCTTAAAAAGTATTCAACATCATTAACAATTAAGGAAATACAAATTAAAACCACTCTCAGATATCATCTCAGTCTAATATGTCTAGCTAAGATCAAGAAAACAAAAGACATCAGATGCTGGAGAGGTTGTGGGGAAAGGGGAACACTCATCCACTGTTGGTGGGAATGTAAACTTGTACAACCATTATGGAAAGCAGTGTGGAGAACCCTTAAAAGACTCAAAATGAGCCTACCACCTGACCCAGCAATACCACTCCTGAATATATACCCACAAGACTCATCCTACCACAAAGATACATGTACATCCATGTTTATTGAAGTTCTCTTCACAATAGTGAAGAGCTGGAACCAACCCAAATGCCCCTCAACTGATGAGTGGATGACAAAAATGTGGTACATCTACACAATGGAGTACTACCCAGTGGTAAAGAAAGATGACATCATGAACTTTGCAGGTAAATGGATGAAACTTGAAGACATTATGCTAAGTGAAGTAACACAGTCCCAGAAAAGGGGGGAATGGTCTCCCTCATTTGTGGATGCTAACACCAAATCCCCAGATGAAAGGCAAGCTGAACATTATTGTTATATTTCTGTTTATCTGAAAGCAACTATGATCTTATAATGTAAATATCTTAGTGGGTTCTAGAATTGATCCACCACTTACTTTCAGATTCTGTAATTTACTGTATATGAGTGGAAAGTATGTATTCATATTTTAGAGTAATATAAAATTAAAGGAGGAAAATGTGAATTCCTAAACATAAAAAAAAACACCGAGAGAAAAATACAGGCTAGTTATGGCAGAGTGCATGATCTGGGGTTGGGGGAAGGGAAAGGGGAATATGTCTAAACTGAACTGAGAAATGATGTCTAAAATACACAAAACATCAATAAAAGCATTATTAAAAAAAGAAAATGGAGACCTTGTGGATTCCAATGAAATTCACAAAATTATTATGATGTAACTTTACTTATATTCCAATAAACTGGAAAATTTTAAAGAAATGGGTGAACTTGTAGATGCATATGACCAACCAAAAGTAAATCCTGATGAGGTAAATAGCTTAAATATGTATAACATGCAATGAGATTGAAGCAGTAATAAAATTGCCTCCCAACAAAAGAGTTCATCCTAAATGGATTCGCTTCTGAATTCTACCAGACCTCTAAAGAAGAACCAATATCAGTCCTTTGCAAACTTGTATTTAAAACAGTAACGGAAAGAACTCTATCAAACCCTTTTTATTTTATTTTTTTTTATTTCCGTACGTGTATGAATGTATTGTGTGCATGCAAGTCTGTGCACCCGTGACGTGCAATGCCGCGGAGGTCAGAAGAGGGCGTCGGACTCCCCTGGAACTGGAGTTCTCCTGGAATTGGAGTTTCAGATGGCTCTCGGCCGCCATGTGGGTGCTGGGGATCGAACCCGGGTCCTCTGCAAGAGCGGTCGGTGCTCTTAACCGCTAGGCCATCGCTCCAGCCCCTATCAAACCCTTTTTTATTTCGTTATTATTTTTATTTTTTAATAATAGGTCATAAGTAACAAATACAGGCATCTTTCATGTAAAACCAATTTGCAAGTAGCTATGCTCAAACTTATACAACCCAAGGGCCCCATTGTCCCTAAATTTGATCAAACCCTTTTAAAATTAAAGCCAGTAGTATCCTGACACCAAAACAGATGAAACCACAATAAAATAGACTATATAGAATATCAAGCAAATTAAGGCAGTCTCAGAAAGAAAAATATCAGGTTTTTTCTCATGTGTCTATCCTAGATTTTAAAAACATATGCTTATGGCATAAAAATTAAAATGAAATTGTCTAGGACAATAAGCATACAGCACTATCAGGAATGGGAGAAGGGAGTAAGTGTTTTAAGAGGAATATGTTCAAGGTATATTAAAAAGTTTTTTGAGAATGTTATGAGCAATGAATATATACCAACAATAAAACAATGTGTTTTGAATGCCTTTTACCAACCCACAAAAGGCCTTCTTTTTCTATTTGGTGATGATGAGTGACTATTGAACTTATCACCTCAACAATGATATAGTTGTATTATACATTTCATTGTGGGTATGAAATTGATACACCATCACTACAGTGTCTTTTTCAGTGTTACTTAACAGTTCCCTCTCATCAAATGATAGACTGCACTTGTTTAACCATAAAACATTGCCTTGGCCATATAACTTCTTTGGTCAATGAGTGCAAGTGAAATGAAGATCCTATGGCAATTGTGATCTTTGGTTTCAATTGTTCTTCTGAGATCTTGTTTCCTCCTTGTCATTGGATCTGCCTAAAATCAAGCTCAGGATAGTGTGATGATTGTTATAGTACAACTGTAGCAGAAGCAGTCCCAGTAACGCCACATTTAGGCCAAGCTGTCAAAACAGAAAGCCAGAAACTCATGCCAGCAAGTTAGTACTATGGTGTTATGCCATTGTGATATTGAGAGGCATCTGAAATAGCTATGGGGATAAGGATGAGACCCAGGGTATGTATCTATGGGCGATCCAAAATAAGTAAATAGGAACAGTAAATCTGCTCCAAAGAGACATGTGTCTGCTTCACTGACTGTGTTAAAGATATTCAGATAGAGCCAATAAAGCAAATGACATATTTCCCAGTACAGAAATTATTCTGATAGAATTTGAAACTGAAGGAGACTAAAGCTAACTGATTTAGGCATTAGTAAAACTTTCAAGCTTGTATTTATTGTCAATTAAGAGTTTTCTGTGTGCCACCCAAAACCTTATTTAATTCAATGCTTCCCAAATGCTTTCTCTTCAGAAAATAAGTACTTGTATCAAGTACTTAGGAATTAGGAGGTTTAGGTCTCTGCATCTAAACTGCCCTCATGTTAGGGTCCCAGTATGCTTCATTTTACTCATGTATAAAATGGGGTGATAATGTTTACTTTCAAGGGTTGGAGCAAACATTAAATAAAATAATTCATGGGAACATTGGATCATTAGGGTTATTACGAGTTTAATTGTGATTCCCTCTCCAGAGCTCCAAATGTACTCTGCAGGCTGTTTTCTCCCCTGGAACCTTTGCAGTTTATGTAATCCTCATGGGCTCTGAGGTTCATTCTTTTTATTGCCAAGAGCTTTTGGTCATCTTTTTTATTTATAGGAAATCCAAATTCTATCCTGTCCTAGAAGCTGAAAGAATGGTCGGAAGTCATTATTCCATTTTCTAGTGCATCTGTTAGGGAAGCCTGATATTGAAACTTAAATTCAGTGTTAAAATGAAGATTAATGATCATCTTTGGTGAAAGACATTGCCGTGATAAAAGAAATGTTAAGCAGAAGTTAACACATGATGAAATTGGAAAGCTGTTATATTGGAAATAAACTTTGTTTTGTATATGTCAGAATATATTCTATATAGTCTCTTACTTAGGATTCCCTCTGCTGCAAGTCGCCTGATTGAAAAAAGCAATCCGTTTATAATTTGGGGAGACTTCCATTTTTTTAATTTTATTTATTTCTGTTTGTGTATGAATGTACTGTCTGCATGCAGGTTTGTACACCCGTGTCGTGTGATGCTCTGGAGGTCAGAAGAAGGTGTCGGATTCCCCTGGAACTGGAGTTCTCCTGGAATTGGAGTTTCAGACGGTTCTTGGTAGCCATGTGGGTGCTGGGGATTGAACCCGGGTCCTCTGTAAGAGCAGTCGGTGCTTTTAACTGCTAGGCCATCTCTCCAGCCCGAGACTTACATTTTAAGAAGAGTCAGGATATTTGGATTTCTACCCATCAGAGTAGATATAGTAATGGAATGTCAAGGCTGGGGAGGATGAGTGGTCATAGATGTAGATATATGAAGCATTCTCTTTATAACCATGGCTGGAAGGCCCCAGTGGCTGAAAAAAAAAAACCAAAGCATCATTTTAGAAGAAAGACTAATCTATTTGTGAAGAATTCTAGTGCATCATAATCTAGTTTTCTGTAATTTTCACTTCCTGAGCTCCAGTTTTCTGGTTTGAGAAATACACTAGACCAGACTCTACATTATGCTTTTCTGACTTTTGTAGATGGATGATCTTACGTAAGTCAACCCACCCCAGCAGTGTTGAGATGGCTCAGCAGGTAAAGACACTTGTCCCCAGGCTTGATATCCTGAGTTCCTTGTCCATGACCCACATGGTAGAAGGAGACAATTGAGTCCTGCAAGTTCTTTTCTAACCTCTACACATGTGTTGTGGCATGGATAACTATGCATGTATGCATAAAATAAATAAATAAAATTTCATAACAAAATTAAAACCAGATTGCTCATCCTGTCCTTGAGAAGTTAGTCATTTATCATGGGATAGTTTACTGGTCCTGTCAAACAAGATCATGATCCTAAAAGGTTCTTTAGAAGGAGGGCTTTGTCCATTCACCTGGATATTTACATAATAAAAACATTTCAGCTACTCTTTAAAAATAAGACTGGTAAAACTGGGCAAACTTTGCTATATGCTAAACATTGTCAATTGCTGAGAATGTGCTGCTGCACTTCAGATGCATGCATCTTACTACACTTGTTTGTACATGCGTGTATGTACATGTGTGTATGTGTATGTGCACAATAGCACAGTACTAGTGTGGAGATCAGAGGACACTGCTGAGGAGATTTTCTCTTTCCTCCACATGGTTCTTTGGGAATAGAACTCAGGTTGTCAGGCTTAGTGGCATGTGCATTTCCTAGCTGAGAAATTTCACTGCCCTCTGCATGACTCTTCACTCATCTGTTTTCAGCAAAGTCCCAAAAACGTATATCATTTAATAATTTGTGTCACCTGTATAGCATTTTGAGACTCTTAGTGCTCTTTTCTTGTGATGAGCATATTTCTGTACATCTTAGTGCTCTTTTCCTGTGATGAACATATTTCTGTACTTGGAATCAAAAGAGCCACAGGAAAAGTATATTACTGATGGTCATAAACCCCAACAGGGTATTAGCATCATCTGGGAACTCTCTAAAATAGATTCTTGGAGGAGTCTCCATAATTATTAACCAGAACTTCTAGCTAAAATTCTCAATTGTTATCTCTGGATTCTCATGGCTGGAGCACTGTCATTTAAAACACAAAACAAAACACAGAAGCCTCTCAAAATAAGAATAGTAACAGTTAACCTAAAACATTTCTCTAATAAAGATTTCTCTTCATGTATGAATGTACATGAGCATGGGTATACACATACACACACATGCATGCATACAGAAATAATTGAATAAGTATGAAAAAGAAAACTGAGTGTTGGAAGCAGAACATATCAACCATTTCCTGTGATGCCTAAAATTTACGTGAATGGGCCAGATCTTTTGAAGTGAAGCATTCTGTCTGTTGCTTGGAAACATTTTAAGAAGCTTCCAGGTAAGAGCCACAAAAGCTGGATGCTGTTACTTGGATGTCACAGTGTATGCTTGTTCTGTTAGCCAGTAGTTGGAAGGAAGTGTGATGCAGGTGGCCAGCATTCCTGAGGTGCCTTCTCCTAGGATTCACTCAAGGAGATGCAGTGATGAGAGATTTCAGAATACATTCAACGATTAGCCAGTATTATAATGACTTTCTTCAACCTAACTAAGAATTAGGCCTACAGTGAAAGTCAGGGTCTTGCTGAACTGCCTCTTCCTGACTTATGGGTTGTACTCTCAAAGACAGTAATTAAACTCTTCTCACAAAGCCAGCTTTAAGTACCTTCTAATTCTACTAATTAAAACATGCCTGCTGTGCCAGTTTCAGTAGTAAATCATTTCTGGTCCTGTCTTACTCTCATGTACTTACAGTCTGAGAAATGCCTGCTCATCTCACTGAAACTTCTGTGTCTGTAAATAGTGCTTGTTTTCTTGGCACTCACACCACAGTTTCACTTGCTGCTTCCCACTCTTACTGAGTTCCATGGATGCCTGAGACCATAATTTGTTCTGTTCCTCATTGAATTTGAAGTCTGTCCTCAGTTCTATGTAGATTTTAAATCAATCCAAGTACAAACATTATCACCATGATCATCTATAACACTTATTAAAAGCCTTCTCCTTGCCAGGCAATGTTCCTATTTGATCCTTATAGAATCTGTGATGTGGCATAATTACGGCTTAAATAGCTAGGTCATGGGGAGTTATCAGGTCTAAATCTGTTCTATGGTTCTCCCTTGCCCTTGTGTTAATGATCTGTATGCTTAAGATGTCCACTCAGATCTTCATGATGATCCTTTCCCTATTTTATTTCCACCCTTGTTTACCATGAAAGCTTCCTTCTTCCCTAATGGGAAAAAAAGCCATGGTGAAAAGTCAGGGAAATCTGTCCTCTGCCTTCTACTTACAATTTGTTTCTCCAAAAGCAGCCTTGACAGGTCAAAGCCTTTGCAGTGTTGGACAAGACTTGGATACAATAAAGACTAGCAAGGAGGAGATCATGAAGTGATGGTAGAATGTTTATTGCTAGAGCAAGGCAGCATGCTATTCAGCAGAATGTGCAGAGGACTCAAGTGAAAATACAGTAAACCATGAACGTCTTGCAGAAGTGTTGCTGCTGTGCCACAGATCAGGAAAAGTTAAACTTGCTTATCTGTAAGGATAGCCAGCATTTAGGTCAGATTATCCATAACAGGTTTTAAGTATTTTGTTGTGCTTTTCATACATTTTATACAACAGTTCCTAATCAATTTTAGGCCCTCCATCAGAACTCATGCATTGCACCATTCATGTTAAGTCCTATCCAGTCAAACTTTTGATGCCCTTCTGTGCAAATTCATCCACTGCAGTCTAGAGCATACCTAGAAATCTTAAGTAAGGCAAACTCTCCCTCATCCAGCAGTAATCGGTCTCTGGTAGTTCTTAGTCCAAGGCCAGTTCAGTACGTATTGATTTCTCTTAATCCACTTTGGGATCTTGTCTGACAGAGTCAGCATGGGTCCTCTGCCTGATGCCGGAATTGCTAAGTTCACATGTCCAAACTGCCAGTGGCCCGGAAGCCTCTGCTTTTCCTACATTCATGATCCAGCCCTGCCTCTTGCAATCTTTCTGTCCCCTCTTCTGCAACGATCCCTGAGCTGTGGGTGGGAGAGATTCAATATATAAGTCCTATCCAGGGACACACACACTGGGGTCTCTCATTCTTTGAAAATGCCCAGTTGTGGCCTTCTGTGTGCATCAGACTCTGTTGTACAAGGAAGCTTCACTGGTGAGAATTGAGGGATGCACTGGTTTTCTCTCTGTCCCTCTTTCTGGTATGTTCCATGAGACTTAGGTGTAGAAGTTCAACTATAGATGTGTTAGCTAAGATTGGGCATCTTTTCAGATGTATATTCTCTGTGCGTGACCAGTTGTAGGATTCTGCAGAAACCTTAATATATTGCAAACAGAAGCTTCTTTGATGGACGGTATATGGTATGCTTGTCTATAAATACATGATTTCATATTTTCTGTATGGTAAAAAATTTCATTTGTCTAGAGATATGATAGAGATAAGGTTTTCTCATAAACAGATTTTTAACACCACACATCATCTAGGATGTGCGGTTTAGTACCTGCTTAGTTTCAGTTCACTCATTTATGAATGGAGACAAATCCACTCAGTGTTCTAACCTACTGATCTTGTTCTAAGGATTAATTGACATTATATGTACAGAATATTTTAATATGTTTATAGTACCCTTGAGGGAAAATAAGGATAGAAAGTAATGATTGTTTCTGTTAATATAACAGGGTAAATGGATTGGAAGTCTCAGAGAGGACTAAGATCAATTTAGGTCTATATCCTCTGTAGCACAGCATGGATTTGTGGACCCTTTTAGATTATATCAATTAAAAATGACTCAATGGCAAGCAGCTGTCAGTCTCTGTGACTCTCTCTTCTCAACTAGAGATACAGAAAATTCATCTACAATCCTAATTAGTCTAACTTGAAACTGAATCTATGTTGGGCCAATCCATCATGGTCAGAGTCAGCAAGTGGTAATGCAAACTAACATCTTCCAATAGAGGAAATCATTTTGGGCCAGACAATCTCAAGGGCCTAGGAAACAGGGAGAAACTGAATCGTGATTCAGCACCAATCAAGACTCAGCAAAGGACTATGGAGATACTAACTTATCACTGTCCAGTCAAGTAGGCAAAAGCATCTTGGCTCTACTTCCCTGAAGTCTAGTCTGTCCCTCAGAGAACTGGGGTCTCTGCTTAGGGAACTCTTAAAGAGCTAACAGCTAGAGAATCTCTGCAGATCTCTCTCCAGCAACTAGGGAAATGTGTGTTCCCTTTAAGTGTCCTGGAAGTCATACGTCAGGTTGTACATTCTTATCTGATCATTACTCTGAAATATCCATGGGTTCTTAGAAAAAAAAACCACAAGAATTTGTTCCTCAGTCTGCTTCATTTATTAATGAGGAATCTAGGGTGGATGACTTGGGTCCGTAGTCACCTTCAAATAGGGTTGCTTTCTGCTTTTGAAATAGGAAAACCATTGCTATTAAACATTTTATCACTATCATTGTCTAAAAGCAATTTTGCTAGACTTAGACTTCTATCAGAGTATCATTTCATACTTCTACAATTATAGACCTAGAAAATTGTTTGAAGAAAGTTATAATAGCTAGCGTGGCTACTACTTGCAAAAGCCATTTCTACATGCCAGGCATTGTGCTATCCTAATTATGTCATCTGATTTCATCCTCACAGCCCTGCAACACAGTCTTATCAATGTCATTTCATAGATGAGACTGTGACATTTAAAGTGGTAAGACAATTGACAAAGGCCATTGTATATTTAATACACTAAAGAGACATAACTTGAGCACAGGCCCAGCTGATTACAGAACTCGTACTAGAGCCAACTACAGCCATAAATGCCCGTTCTTTTTAATTAGCAGGATATTTTCAGGAAGATGTCTAGGTTATTTTTAAAGACCTCTGCAAACTGCAGACTCAAAAGGTAATAAAAATCAGCATTTGAAAAACACTGCAATTTCTGTACTGTGGTGATTTGTCAACTCCCCTGTCCTTCCCAGGTGTCAAACTTTTAAAAATAGTCTGCACATCACAAGTTTCTCACCATCGGATTCCAGAGTACACAATCTGGGAGAAAGATCTAAATTCAAATATTACTGGTTTTCAAAAAAAAAAAACAACAAAGCAGAAATTTCTGTTCTATTTAAAACTTAAGTAATTTTGCAGTGCCACCATGTCATCTCAAGTATCAGAAGGAGCCTGCAATCAGAGAGAGTGTTAAGCATTTTAATCACACTGGTGTAGGGGTTGCTGGGGAACAGACAGGGAATTGGGGCAGGAGCTAGGTTTGAAGGCATCACCAGTATCAAGCAGCAATCAACCTCTGCTCCTTTCTTGCTCAGTGTTCAGAATGATTTTGTTGTTGTTTTTCACAAGTTAGAATTTGTCTCACTTGCAGAATCTGTAAGTTGCTTGACATTTCCCTGCCACGTGTTCTCTTGATTACTCCTTTCCATTTTCTATCTTCTCTGCCTCAGCCTCATAAAAGTTCTAGAATTTTTATACCAAAACGCTTCTTGGATTTATAACAATATTATACAGAAAACTTGTCCATAAAATAATGTCATAAAGTTCTATGTTTTAAATGTTGTAGAAATTGTACTTCTCTAAAATGTGTTTTTTGAAATGGGCTTTTGAACTAAAATATATTTTAAGTTTTATTTAAATATATTTTAAGTTTTATTTATGGTTATTCATGGAAATGTACCTTATTTCTACTGTTCATGTCATTCCATAATAAATAAACCTTAGTGTTTGCACCCATCTTCTTTCTTACTTACCATTAAAAACAGTCCTGTAATTATTTTGTACATATCTCCCTCTAAAAGTGGAAGTGGAACTGCTAGGTCACAGATATATTTTCCTAGTTTCTTAGATAGTATCAATTACTTTCAAATTATATTCCTAGCAGAAATATTTGAGTTCTTGTTTTCTATCAATAAAGACTCACTCTGTATCCCAGGTTGGCCTTAAATTTGCAGCAATCCTCCTGCCTCAGCTTTCCAAACACTGATATTACAGGTGTCATCTACCATAGATTCCACATATGTCAACAGCCATTTACTTCTGTCATTGAAATGGGCAGTTATCTGAGTGTTTTCTTTTTTTTTTTATTGATGCTTTGTGTATTTCATACATCATTTTCCAACTCAGTTCAGGCATATTTCCCTTTCCCTTCCCCCTACCCCACCCCACCCCATCCCAGATCATGCATTCTGCCATAACTGTCCTGCATCTGTCTCTCAGTTTTTTTTTTCCATTTTTTAACAATAAGTGATAATTTATGAGTACAAGCATCCTTCATGTAAAACCAATTTGCAAGCAGTTGTGCCCCAACCCACACAGCCCCACCTTCCAGCGTGGGGGGAGAGGTTGTATGTTCAATCAAGTTGGTCAAATGAGTGTCCAGACTATATTGCTGTAGTTTCACTATTCACCCCAGTCGCAGCCCTTACATTCTACCATGCCCCCTCTTCTGCAGATTGTTCCCTAGGCTTAGAAAAGGGGCACAGGTGGATGAGAAGCAAAACAGTCTACTTTCTCTGGAGCTGTTGTCTTGGACTCTGGTAAATTTTGGCTGTTTCCTTTCATAGGCTGACAGTTTGTCCAGGAATAACCTTTCAATCCTACTAATGAAGCACAAGCAATTAGATATATAGGTATTTAAACAGTACTAATTGTTATGGTAGGTTACTTTGGTATAGACACAGATGTTTGGATGGTATGTTAATCCATGAATTAAGTTTGAGTTTTGTGTCTTGTTAATCAGATGAAGCACTGTTGTATAATTTGGAAATTTCAGCTTTCTTTTTTTTTTTTTTTCAGTATATCCCAGAGACCATTGGCCTATTCCTATGTAGATATCTTCTCTTCTGCCTCAATTTTAATGATATTGTGCCTTTTTTTTATTATTATTTATCTTTGTATGTGTATGAATGTACTGTCTGCATGCAGGTCTGTGCACCCGTGTCGTGCAATGCCGCGGAGGTCAGAAGAGGGTCTCGGATTCCCCTGGAACTGGAGTTCTCCTGGAATTGGAGTTACAGACGGTTCTTAGCCGCCATGTGGGTGCTGGGGATCGAACCCGGGTCCTCTGCAAGAGCGTCGGTGCTCTTAACCGCTAGGCCATCTCTCCAGTCCCGATATTGTGCCTTTTATAAAGAACTGTTTTGGTCTTTTTGACACAGGATCTCCCTGTGGCACCAGTTGGATTGGAATTTGTTATGTAATCCAGGCTGGCCTCATTCTCACAGACATCCACCTGCCTCTGCCTATTGAATGCCGACATTAAAGGTGTGTATCACTATACCTGGCATTATAAATATTTTTAAAATTTTAATTTATCAATTTTTTCATTTTGAATTCTAAATTTTGTCTTTTAAATAATTATTCTATTCTCAGTCTGTTTTATACCTAAAAGTTTAAATAAGTTCTATTTTGAATTTACATGATTCATTTTTGTCTGCAATGTGAGGCAGGTATCATAACATTTGATATTTTATAATTTATAATATTATATTTATTTTTTAATTTATGTATTTATTTATTATTTTTTATGTGTATGAGTGTACTGTCTGCATGTAGGTTGGTGCACCCATGTCATGCAATGCTGCAGAGGTCAGAAGAGGGCATCAGATTCCCCTGGAACTGGAGTTAAAGACAGTTCTTAGCCGCCATGTGGGTGCTGGGAATCAAACCCGGGTCCTCTGCAAGAGCAGTTGGCGCTCTTAACTGCTGAGCCATCTCTCCAGCCCCATATTTATTATTTTTATTTTCTGTGTGTGAGTGCATTGCCTGAATGTATTTAAGTGCTCCATGCCCTGCAATGCCTACAGAGGTCAGAAGATGGGGTCAGATTCTTCTGGACCTGAAGTTAATGACAGTTGTTAGCCACCGTGTGGGAGCTGGGAGTTGAACCTGGATACTCTGCAGGATAAGCCAGTACTCTTAATTGCTGGGCCATCTCTCCAGTCCCCATGTAACATTATTTCTGTGTATGCAACAGTCACCTGTTCCGTACCCACTATTTTTCTATGTTCTCTGTTCTTTTACACTGTTCTGTTTGCCTTTCTTTGGCCAATAGCACAAGAATTTGGGTAGTGTACCTCTATAATACCTTCATTGTGTGTGTGTGCATGTGTTGTGTGTTGTGTGTATAATATGGTGAATGTGTATGTGGTTTCAGAGGTCCACAAGCAGCATCTTTTTCTATTGCTCTCACTTAGTTTTATGAGCTAGGGTTGCTTTACTGAACCAGGATCTTACAGTCTCAGCTATGCTGGCTCATCATTGAACCCCATGATCCTCCTGTCTTCATATCTGCCACACTACGATCATAGACATGTGTTTAGGTTTTATATGAGTGCTAGGGAATGAACTCCGGTCATTGTGCTTACACAGTGAGCACTTTATTCTTCCATAATAACATCTGATTGCTGAAAAGGTGAGTTAGCCACACTGATCTACTCTCAGAATGTTGCAGCTTCAATTTATAGTTACTTTAAAAAACGTCAGATTCCATGCATCATTTCTGTGAGGAATTAGGCATTTTGAATTTAATTCTTTTGGAAAAATTATGGACAGTAACTTGTCAACAACAAAGAATCCATGTGTCTTTAGTTTTTGCTTTAGTCTAACACCTAGAGTATATATTTCTAATTGCTAAGGTTTTATGTTATGCTCTTTATAAAGACAATTTTCATAGGTGCATTCTACACATATAAATGTAGGTAATAAACATGGTGTTTTCCTGTTATCTGTAGGTTTTGCACATATGTATAAACTCAGTGTAGTTGAAATTTTTTGTAGAATGGAGGGTGGTTCATTGGTTAAGAGTGCTTGAGGTTATTCTAGAAGACACGAGTTTGGTTGTGAATATCCTTATTCAGAGGCTCATGGCCCCCTGTAACCTCAGCTCGAGGGGACCCAATACCTTTTTCTGGTCTCCACTAGCACCAGCACACAAGTGTCATATACATACAGACACGCACACACATACACACAAACATACACAGACACACACACACACACACACACACACACACGAATAGAAACAAGAACAAATCTTTAAAAAACATTCACCAGTGAAATCTCCAAAGTATGGCTCTTCATAATGACAAAACCAGTTAACACACTAAGATGGATGGATGGGAGAAATGTCACAGGGCCCAAGTCAGGTAATTAATGGACGCTGAGAGAAGGAGAATCAGTTTTTTTCCAAGGACTATTCCTTGAGAGATTATCTAACACCAAATGTGCAGCCCTAAAGACAAGTATATGGGGCTGAAGAGATGGCCTAGCAGTTAAGAGCACCCACTACTCTTGCAAAGGACTGGGGTTCGATCCCCAGCACCAACATGGCAGCTGAGAACTGTCTTTAACTCCAGTTCCAGGGGAATCCAACACTCTCTTCTGACCTCCGGGGCATTGCACGACACAGGTGCACCAACCTACATGCAGATAGTACACTCATACACATAAAAAAATAATAAATAGGGGCTGGAGAGATGGCCTAGCAGTTAAGAGCACCGACTGCTCTTGCAGAGGACCCGGGTTTGATCCCCAGCACCCACATGGCTGCTGAGAACCACCTTTAACTTCAGTTCCATGGGAATCCAACACCCTCTTCTGACCACTGCAGCATTGCGCGACATGGGTGCACAAACCTACATGCAGACAGTACATTCATACACATAAAAAATAAATACAATAAAAAAAAAGACAGGTATACATGCATGTACCTATTAATAGACAATGCATATTATATGTATATTCATATTTATGTCTGTATGCATGTATGTTTGACAATAATAATCAATGAAGTGGAAAGTGAGATATTGTAAGCATGGGGACATGAAGGTGTTGGTGGGGGCACTGGGAGGAAAAGAAACTGTGCAAAGACAATACACATTTACAAAATCCTCAAAAATAAAAATATTGAAATAAAGCATGAATAGGTATAGACATTTATCTTTGGCATTATGTCCTAAACAATGTAATACAGCAACTATTTGCATAGCATTTATGTTGTATTATTTATCATAAGTAATGCCTAAATTATTTAAGACATATAAGATGATATATAGGTTATATGCAAATATTCCGCTTGAATATAAACATCTATGGATTTTGATATCTCTGCAGCTTCTTGGAACCAAGTCAATAAACATATGTGTGTATGTAAGAATTTGCTCAACACTGTGAAATACCTTTATGTATATAATATTTTCTATTTTGCTGCTTCTATGAGTGGTATTTTAAAATCACATATTAAGTTTTCTTGTATGCCTTTAATTTACATTTAGCAATCTTACTAACTTGTAATGAATTATTTGGATATTTATGTAGACAAATTATGGCCCAAGGGAAATGAAACTTTGTTTCTTTCTATATAATGCCCTTCCTTCATTTTTCCTTTGTCATGCTGTATTGATCAACATTTCAAGTTCCATGTTAACTAGAAGCACTGATTGCTAGTATTCTGTAATTTTTCTGATAGAAAAATTACCTGCTACACAAGTTTGAGAATTGCTTTCCTTCCCTAGAACCTACATACAAAAGCTGAGCAGAGTGGTGCATGCTTATAATCCTAGCACTGGGGAGGCAGCAATGTGGGGATCCCTGGGGTTTCCTGACCAGCTTGTCTAACTTGCCTGGTGAGCTCCAAGCCAGTAAGAGACCTCCTCTCTTTGAAGAAAGATAGATGATACCTGAGTCATGACACTGGAGATTGACCTCTGCCTTCTGAAGGCATCTGAAATGACATCAATTTCTTCTAAGAGTGCTTTGGTGGTTGGCTCTACATTTAACCATACTTTGTACCAATCATGTAGTCAGTTTAGTGCCATAAAAAATTCCAAGTTGGACAGTTACCAGGAGTCAACACATCCATTTTTTTCTATTCAAGGATTCCAGATTTCAAGACTTCTTCCTCATCATTTATTTGTATGAAGAACATACAAATTAGACTGGGAGTCACATAGTATACTAATAAATACCTACTCTACAAATTTGATGGAGGAGATGGAGGTGTAGATCAAAGGCACAATGAGTGATGCTTAACAATGAACAGCAACTGCAACAGCAGCTAAAAGTTGTGAAGTTGGCACCTGAAAAGGCTGAAATTCTTTCAGTAATCATAAAGTTCGGTTATACAGAGTCACCCGTCAATGGATACCTCATTCTTTTCAGGATCACCAAGTTCTGTTGGTACCTGGGAACAGCTTCTTCTCTTAAAGCTCTAAGAAAAGTAATCTCTATGAGGATTCAAAAGAAGAATGTATTTCCCCAAGAAAAACCCACAGAGTGGCTCATGAACATGAATATTAAGAAGATACATAGGGGCTGGAGAGATGGCTCAGCGGTTAAGAGCACCGGCTGCTCTCACAGAGGACCCAGGTTCAATTGATTCCCAGCACCCACTCATGGCGGCTAAGAACCGTCTTTAACTCCAGTTCCAGGGGAATCCGACACCCTCTTCTGACCTCCACAGCATTGCATGACACGGGTGCACCAACCTACATGCAGACAGTACACTCATACGCACAAAAAAATAAACAAATAAAAGACATAAAAAAGAAGATACATAGATGTGTGTTCTCTAGCCCCTAGTTTCTTGCCTGGCACTCACTTGTGTTGAGACTAAGCATCTTCTCCTATGGAAACTCATCTTTCTTGGTCTCACATTTGACAGGACTGGCCATATAAAGGGCATTTTAGATCTCTATTGCTTTATGTATTTCAGGATTGCAGTGGCCACAACCATAAAGCCTCTTTAACACTCGATTTTCTGGACTTTCCTGGGTATCCTTTTCTTCAAGCTCAAAGACAGAAAATATTTAACATTTATGCTATGTTCTCTCCTTATTTATTAAGCCTAGTAAAATTGAATGTAACATTCAATTTATATTTTGTACATAATTGAAATTTATGCTTAATGAGACAGAAGAATTCATCTCATCAGAACATTAGACAGTTTGAAATGAAATATCTTATGATAATTCTTTTGTTTATTTCGCTGATTTTATTATATATTTATCAGTTCCAGAGAATTATATAGTAAATCTTGGACTAATTGGAAATCCAGTGTCTAGTTCTTTCAATTACAAACCTTTTCTAACAACACAAAGAGGAGAATAATAAGTAAGCATATCAATATGAGAGTGCCTCACCACTGAATTATTTGCTACTG
Organism: Rhizomys pruinosus; assembly: GCA_009823505.1. Classification (NCBI taxonomy): domain Eukaryota; kingdom Metazoa; phylum Chordata; class Mammalia; order Rodentia; family Spalacidae; genus Rhizomys; species Rhizomys pruinosus. The sequence continues at coordinate 290,756 of VZQC01007901.1, forward strand.
AAAGATTCAAAGAGAAGGAAAGTCATTGCCCCGTGTTTGGTAACCATTATTGGCCATACCAGGAGAATTTCAATCCAATGCTTAAACAGATGGCTCTAGTCAAATTAAACAGGACACAAAGGAAAAACTAAAGTCATGAACCCTTGGAAAGGGACTGGTAGACATTAGGTAGATTAACAGGAATTGGGGCGGGAAACCTGAGATTATTCAGGGAGTAATAGGAGTAACTTATATACACGTTTGAAGTTGTCAAATCAAAAAATTAATCAATAAAGAATAGGAAAAGATCAATGTTCTCTGTCTCATATGGCCCAACTTATAATTGTAAGTCATACAATGTAAAGGCAACATTCTGTGCCTGTGTTCAAAGTCATCCAGGAATGATTAGCTTATGATTATTGCCATCAACCCATCACCAGATGACCATTACATTTCCAGTAAGTTTGTGAGGTAAACTAATTTGTTTTTTACAATCCACCTTATAAAATAAAAATGAAATATCAGAATCAGGCATTTCTAGTTTATCCATAGAATAAGTAGCATAGGGCTTTCCAGGGCCTTTTATATTCCACTTTAAAGCATTTTTCTCTGTCCTGAAAATAATTCTGACAGTAAATTGTGCAGGTTAACCAGTAGTCTGGGTGTTGTGGAGATCTTTCACTGAACTTCAAATGTGTGAATGAACACGGTTAGTGATCACTTTATTTTCATAGATGTTTTTATAGCCTTTTAAGTTCAGAGCTATTATTATTTCTGCAAAATAATTGGATATTAATGTTCTAAAAAGCTTATTTCAGTCCCTTTCAGTATTCATGTGTTCAACTCCTTTGCCCTCTTAAACTTCTATCACAGACCTGTTTTGTTTGCTCACACATCTAAATCTTAATCCCCAAGTTTTGATCTATGCCTTTGAGCACAGCAAGGACTGTTAATTTTGTTTTATAAGAAAAAAAAGATTAAGACTAAAGTGGTGCTTTAGGTAAGTTTGTATGAGATCTCCACCAGTGAATTGAAAGCTTTGAAGACTTTTATTTCCGTCTAATGAGACGGTTCTCTAAGGTGGCAGATTTTGAGTCTGCCTTTAGGTCACTTGATTAATCAAATCTATTAAATGGGATATTCTGGCCTCAAAGTCATAACTCCATCTTCTTTAGACAAGTATGTAGTTTGTACTTAACCAGTAGATAACTCAGATAATTATTTAAGTTGCAAGTTTCTACATTGAAATATTTTCCCCTAAAATGTATAAAGAACTTTATTTTCTCTGTAATTCTGGTGCTTTAAAAATTTTTTTTATTTATTCTTTTTTAAAAAAATTTATTTATTTATTTTTTATGTATATGAATGTATTGTCTGCATGTAGGTTTGTGCACCCGTGTCGTGCAATGCCGCGGAGGTCAGAAGAGGGTGTCGGATTCCCCTGGAACTGGAATTCTCCTGAACTTGGAGTTACGGACGGTTCTCAGCCGCCATGTGGGTGCTGAGGATCGAACCTGGGTCCTCTGCAAGAGCAGTCGGCGTTCTTAATCGCTAGGTCATCCCTCCAGCACCCTATTTATTTTTCTATGTGTATGAATGTATAGTCTGCATGTAGGTTTGTGCATCCGTGTCATGCAATACCACAGAGGTCAGAAGAGGGCGTCAGATTTCCCTGGAATTGGAGTTAAAGATGGTTCTCAGCTGCCATGTGGGTGCTGGGGATTGAACCCAGGTCCTCTGCAAGAGCAGTCGGCTCTCTTAACCGCTAGGCCACCTCTCCAGCCCCTCTGGTGCTTTTTTATTACCTTCTTAAATTATGTTTTAAGTTCAAAAATATTCAGACACCATAAATGCTATCTTACTAAAAAGGTAAGGTATTTTCCTGTGGCTGGATCTAAGTTATAGGAAGCAAATGGAGCCTCCTCACTTACAACCTCTCTAGATTTCTTTTCCAGGTCTTGATTTCCACCCATGCCCCCAAACTTCAAATATAAGCTTTCTTTACAAAAATGCAAAATAAACAGATGAAATGGGAAATTCATCCATTTGATTCATATTAATTGAATCCCAATGATAAAGAATGTGCAAACAAGCATTCTACTTCCTGCCGTAGACAAAACTCACCTCACTATGGGGAGGAAAGTGTAAGGATGAAAGTGTGTTGTTCAAACATAATTCAAATCCGGAGACTTCCTAAGGAACACAAAACTAGCATGTAGACATTCTACCTGTCCCAGAATACTTATGTCAATATTCATTGTACATTTTTCAAATCTTCAGAACAAATCCTAATGAGCAATATTTGGTAAATAACAGAAACCCCATCGTCTTCATGGTATCTTAAAGTGGCACCTATTAGATTCTGGGATAAATTCCCTACACAAGGAATGTGTTTAAAAATCTTAAAATTAACGTTATTATAATTGTTTGGGAGAAACCTTGGAAGACACAAGATTAGTTGTACAGATTTACAGTGATCAAAATATATTGGTAGATAGATGAGATAAAAAGCAAATTACATTTTAGGTGGGATTTTAAATGTCTTGTAAGAGAGGTAAGGTAAACTACTAAAAGAACTCAAAAGGGTCATTTTCCAGCAGGGAAAGTCATCGAAAGCTTCATGAGGAAGGTAATGTTTGACAGAATAGTTTTTTTAAAAAATTGTGGTGTGTGTGTGTGTGTGTGTGTGTGTGTGTGTGTGTGTGTGCAGGCATATGCATGCCATGACACATATGTGCAAGCTAGAGGACAACTGTAAGGATTTGGATTTCTCCTTCCACCATGGATGGAACTCAGGTCTTCAAGCTTGGCAGCAAATGCCTTTACCCAGTTAGCCATCTTGCCAGTTCCTTGACTGAATCTTTTAAAAGAAGCTGAGTAGTTTCTACCCAGCTGACAATGATAAGGTTGCTCTCAATATAGTAAGATTAGATACACAGTCTGAGAAAGTTATAAACGTGGAAAGCACAAGGTAAGTTTGAAAAGGAGGATCAATGTAGTATAAACTAGAAAAGAACTGTTATCTATATTTATCTTGTATACTAGATATTATCCTGTAGTGAAAAATCATTCAAATGTGGACTTATAAATAATTCAAGGGGTTGGAGGGATGCCTCAGCAATTAAGAGCATTGTCTGCTCTTGCAGAGGATCATGGCTCAATTCCTAGCAACTATATAGCATCAAAAAACTCTCTGTAACTCTAGTTCCAGAGTATCTGGCGCCCTCTTCTGACTTTCATGGCCATTGCATGGCACAAGTGCACTTACATGTAGGCAATATGCACATACTCATAAAATTAAAATAAATATAATATTTAAAAAGAATGATTCAAGACCTAGTTTTACCACCTATGAATTTGATCTAAGGTCAATTTTGGTGTCTTTTATTTTCCAAGAAAGATATAAAAATGGGTACTGACGCAAAGATCTCTAGTAAAATTTTAATTAAAATATTATATAAATTATAAGAATAACTAATGGAGGATTAATTAAATAAAGCTAAAATAGAGAGGTTGTAATTTAAAAATTACAAAGCTATCATAAATGTGCTAAGATTCCCAATTAAATTTTTAAGAGGGGCTGAATGTGCTATCAGAAGTGGTTGCAGTTTAGAAGTTTTAAAATGAGCAAAGAGAATAATATTACATGAGGTAGAAGAAACAGGAAGTCAATTAGATGAGAATTCATAATTTTTTATTTCATTTTATTTTATTTTTTAACACCACCACCAAAGAGGTGTCTCTTTGCCCATTGTGGGGGGAGGATTTTTTTTTTTTTTCCTGCATCTTTCAGGTTTATTTTTTTTTCATTTTTTAGCTATAAGTGATAATCCATGAGTATAAGCATCCTTCGTGCAAAACCAATCTATAGACTGTTGTGCCCAAACCCCCACAGTCCCACCATTCAGTGGAGGTTGACAGGTTGTTTGTTCAATCAAGTTGATCAAATGAGTGTCCAGACTACATCGCTGTAGTTTCACCGTTCACCCCAATCGCAGCCTGTACATTCTACCACACACGTGCCCCCTCGTCCGCAGATTGTTCCCTAGGCTTGAAAGGGGCACAGGTGGATGAGAGTAAAACTGTCCTCTCTCTCGGGAGCTGTTGACTTGGATTTCTGGTCATTCTGGCTGTTTCCTTTCATGGGCATACAGCTTTTTTGTTCAGGAGTAACCTTTGATCCTACTAATGGAGCACAGGTATTTAGATATATAGGTATTTCAGCAGCACTAATAGTTATGGTCGGGTACTTTGGCATAGACTCATAGGTTTGGATGATATGTTAATTAATGAATTAGATTGTTACCCCCTGGAAAAAAAAAAAAAAAATTTGTAAAAAAATTTTTTTTTATTTTTAAACAGGGTCTTACTGTGGCTTAGATGAACATCTCCTAACCTGGAGAGGATATGTAGGCTTCTTGTGGCATCAGCTGTGGGTTTATTCCTCCAAGGAGAGAGCCAGACAGCCATTAGATTTGGGAGATACAGGCACATGGCGTGCCCTCTGCTGCACAGTATTTCCAGGTCGGCAGGTGATGTAGCTGGTGCTGATGGTGGAGTCTTGCGTGACTCAGGGAGACCCGTATTTGCTTTAGATATTGGTTTAGTGGCCTTGGGAACACTCTCTGGCATTCCAGAGGCCATCTGTACCCTTGCTGTGCGGTCTCAACATCCACCCCATGTTAACGGCAGGTCTTTGGCAGCAGGGTCGTATCGCCTCTCCTCCTTCCAGGTATCCCAACGTAGGGCAAGGAGCCCCTACCTACTTTGTGGGGCCGTGGAGCCCTGGCCACTCCCCGTGGTAGAATAATCCTTGCTGATGTCAGAGCTCCTGCATTAATTACTTTACCTGAGTGCATAGCCCAAGGAACCGTTGTAGTATATTTGGTTCTGAACAGAGTAAAATCCTTTTTTCAACAGTTCTTATGTCTATTAGTCAATTAAAGAAGGCTTTTTACCGGTTTTATAAGAATTACCTCTATAACAGTTGACACCAATTTACAGTTGTAAAATGACACTAAAGCATCGTCATATTTCTCCTTGTTTCTATGGGGGGGGGAGCAAGAAAGTCATATAAAAAACCTGTTGTGTTGCACCTAGAAGGTATAATTCATTAGGACTCATTATATAGTTGTTTTACATGTAGGTCCACAGAAGGGTGCGATGTTTATGGCAAGACTGAGGCTTTTCTTCCTTTCAGTGTTCAGACGGTTCAACCTTTCAGTTGCCACTTTTTGGTACATCCTACTCAATGAAAGCTGTATCTTTTCTTTCTCATTCTCAGAGGCCGTTAAGTTGGTGACATTTTGGTCCTGTTGGAACAAACAATCTTTTCCATAGTTAGTTTTAAGTTTGAATTGCAAGGTGCTTGACTAGAAGGTTTCATGTCGGTCTGTACCGCCCCCCCCCTTTTTTTTTAACAATGAGTCTCCAGAAGACATTGTATTATACAACGATAGGGTGAATCCAAGGCACAGCTTTCATCAAGTTCACCCTGCTGTTTTGGGTGACTAGATATGATTACTTGGGAAGCAAACTACTTAATTTTTGCTTTAAATCATCTTAAAGAGAATGCTAAAAGGTGATAACTGTACAACAGAGAAATTATAGGAAACATTTGTATGTGCCGATCCCAAAGTTATTGGTCTAGAGATTTTGTGTAAAAACAAATGTGGACAAACAGCAATTTACCATTATACTCAGATGCATTATAACGTTTTTATCAGTCGGTAAACCAATGTTGTTCAATAAACACATATTTACTTTTACTAAGTCTAGAACACCATGGATCCTGTAGACAGTGTCTAGGGGAAACTGAGTACTTGAGGACTCACATCAAATAAATATGCCTTGATTGAATAACATCCTGTCCCTCTCCCACCCATCCCCCCGTCCCAATTCATTCACCATTTCAGTCCATTTTCTGTTGCAGTCTTTCTGTTGTTGTCTTTTTTTACTATGCATTCCCTCTCCCATGAGAAATATTTATATCTTTGTTATTGGTACTAGCATCCAATATGAGGGACAAAACCATTTGTCGTTTTGTTTTTTCTGGACTGTGTTACTACTTCACTTAACATAATGTCTTCCAGCTCCTCCATTTAAAACCTGCAAAGTTCATGATGTTGTCCCTCTTTACTGCTTGCATAGAACTCCAGTGTATACATGTAACCACATTTTCTCTATCCACCTCGTCAGTGTGAGGGGCACCTGGGCTGGTTTCCCAGCTTTTGCTATTGTGAACAGAGCGTGGCAATAAAACAATAGCTGGGCATGTATCTTTGCAGTAAGTTGTGTCTTTGGGTATATACCCAGGAGTGGTAATGACTTGTTCAAATGGAAGGCTCATTTTTGAGTCTTTTAAGGGTTCTTCCACACTGTTTTTCCAAAGTGGCTGTACTAGTTGACATTCCCACCACAAGGGATGAGTGTTCCCCTTTCTCCCCCCGCAACCTCGCCAGCATTGGGTAACATTCGTGTTCCTGATCTACCAGTCTTATTGGAGTAAGGTGATATCTCAAAGGGGTTTTAAATTTGCATTTCCTTAAGTATC